>JAQJVL010003466.1:0-60619 GCA_035578905.1 Stictocephala bisonia | reverse complement strand
TATTCAATTCCTATTATTGAACCCTTGGGCTGATTTACATTAGTTGAGTGAGCTCGGGCCAATTTTACTGGGGCCCAGTACACTTATCGGGTTTTAAAAGGGAAAAAAAAAATTTTTTTTTTAAATAATGGCGGGAAAAAAATTTTTCCCTGAAAAGTCTCTTTAAAAATGTACTTTGTTTTAAACACTTTCATTTTTCTAAAAGTTTTTTTCCCCTTATTTTCACCATGTGTGACGGGCAAATAAAAATTTAAAAAAATTTTAAACCTAATGCTGAAATCTTTTTTAAAAAAAAATTAATTTTTTAAAATTGTTTAGTAAAAATTTAAGCTTCACAAGTTATCTGCGGGGGCCGTTTTTGGGTTCCGGCCATCCCCCCCCCGGTTAACGACTTTCCCAAAAAAAATTAATGACCAAGAGTTTTACACCACACTTTTTTTTTTTAATTCCCGGGAATAAAAAGGAATTCAATAAAAAACACAAAAAAAGTTTAAAAAAAACATTATCAACCAAATTTCTAAAAATTTTTTCCCGGGAATTAGTCTAGTCCGAGAAAAAATGTGTAAAAAACATGCCACAAAAAACAATTTCTGGTTGCTAAAGAATTTTTTTTGAAAAAACGTAAATACAATTTTTAAAATTTTTTTCTTTGAAATTTTTTTTTCTGTTTAATTTTATTTAAAAATTTTTCTTGAAAAAAAAATTTAAATTAAAAAATTTAAAAATAAACTTTAAACAAAAAACCAAAAATTTCCCCGAAAACTGACAAAAAACCCCCGCACCCCTAGGGTCGTCCCCCGAATGTTTTAAAATAAAATGCTTGAAAAGATTGCCCCAATTTTTTTTAAAACAGGAAAAATAATGGAATAACGGTTTACACATTTAGTAATAGGGTTGGTTTAAGGATAAGAGGCAGGGCATGGTGAATCGGCCATTTTTTATTAACTGAATTAGTTTTGGGGTAGGACCCCAAAAAAAACACTTTCCCCTTCTAAAGCAAACAGATGATTTTCATCCCCTTTTTAAATGAAAATTTTCCTCATGAATATTACACAAAATTTTAAAGGAAAAAAAAAAGGGTTGGTGAAAAAACTTTTTTTAATTTTTTGTTTATAATTAGGACACACAAAAAAATTTTAATTTTTTGACACATTGCTTTAATTTGTTTCTGTTCATACAAAATTTTGGACAAAATTTTTTCACTCATTCTGAAAAGGGGGTGGTTCGATGGATTAAAACCTGGGAAGGGTTTTTCCCGCAATCGTCCCCTTTCCATTCCCCCCCAATTTCCCAAAAAAGTTCGCAATGTAACGGATCCAGGGAACTTTGTTTTTTACCCGCCAGATGCGTTTGGCCCACCCCCAAAAATGATATCACAAAGGGGGGGGACGCAGACTTCTAGCACGGGTTTTTGGCCCCCGGACCTCATTTTTCCTTCCAGACTTCTCAGGTCTCCCCTTTAAAATTTACAGAAATGTGATTTTTCCAGAAGTGAAAAATTTTCCCTAAACCCAAAGGGTGGGGGAATGTTTGCCTTTCGGGCCCTAACTGATTAATAAGTTAGGGGAAATTCCAAAAATTTAAACAAACAAATTAAATGGGAAATTACATTTTCTCTCCCTGAATAACCCGGGAACCATTTTCAAGTCCCTTCCCTTTAAAATTTTACTTTTGATTTAACAATAAACGTGAAAGTTTGTTGTGGGGGATATTGCTTGATACAAAATTGAAATTAAGATTTTTGGGCCCCAAAAATTTATATATTTCAAATTTGGGGAAATGATAAATTTGGCGATGCCCATTTGCCTAAAATATTTATCCCTCTGCAAATCAAAATGTTAAATTTTTTTTTAAAGATTTGGTTAGGTTAAAAAAATGACAATTGTTACTCTCGAGAAAAACATTTTTTTGCTCCAAAAGACAAATTTTTTTTATAAATAAAAGTTTCGGGTTTACAACTTTCCCAATTTTAATTTTAAAAAAAAAAACTGAAAAATTTTGAAATATCCGGGAAATTTTCAAAATAAAAATTTTACCATTTTTAATGTTTTGCAATTTACTTCTATTTACTTTTTTAAATTCAGTATAAAAATTTTTGGGGCCCCAAAATTGTAAATGTTTAGAAACAATTTTTTTTACTTTTAAAGGAAAATGTCATAAAAATTTAATAAAACCGGGTTTATTTTTTAAAATTTTAAAATTTAAAAATGTTAACCCAAAACAAATTTAAAATTGAGCAAATAACAAAAAAACCCTTTAAACCCCCCAAATCTTAATAAAAAAGGGTTAAATTTTATATTTTTACTATTTAAAAGGCTTTATTAACAATATTCTTTTTGGGTGACAAAACTTTTTTAACGTTTTTAAAATTTTTAATTTAAAAAAATTTAAATAACAGCTTATTATAAAATTTTTTTTAAAAGTGTTTTCTATAGGAAAATTGAAAAAAAACTGCTACCAAAAAAAATGACGTTTTTTTTTAAGTAAACAAACAAAAATTTTGTTAATTTTTCCCATGTGATTATATTTTGTTTTTAAATGGTTTGGGTGGAGTTTGGACTAAACCCAAAATTTTTTGCAGATTGTGTTAAAGTATTTATAGCCAAATTTTGTTAAAATTAATTTTGAAAACTAATGTAAAATGTGATTTGTACATTTTTTGTAAAAAGAAAAAGGGTTTTTTACTCCCCCCGGGTTAATTTTTAAGGGGCTGTTTTTTTGCCATACGGACAGCCACTAATCCTTCTTCACTTTTTGAATGCCCCTATTTTAAATACAGTCTTTTTTGGGTAAAAAATTTTATAAATTGAATGTTGAAATCGTTAAAAGGTTTTAAATTTTTGGGTTATTTTAAAACCCCATGAAATTTATAAAAAATAAAATAAATTTTTATTATTTTAAAATGTTGATTGTTACTTTTGACTAACAAACCCTTTTTACTAAAAATTGTTATAAAAAAAAAGTTGTGCAAACAAAGAAAATGCGTTTTTTAAACACAAGTGATGACAATAAAAAAATAAAAATAAAAACCCCTTAAATTTTTTGTTTTATTTTTACCTTTCTTCAACGGAAAGATTTTGAAAAATTTTACAAAACGTTTTATTTTTTCCCAATAATTGTTGGAAATTTAAATAACCCAATCAATTGAAAGAGGTTAAATTTTGGGGTATAAAAAATTTCCCAAATTAGGTTTTTTGGGAAAAGGGAAAAAGAGATATAAAAAGAATTTTTTGTACAGGACACAAAAAGCAACAATTTTGAATAAGAATCTAAAAATTTTTTTTTGTTTTACATTTTAAATAATTTTTATTTTTTAAATTTTCTTTGTATTAATAACCCTATACAAGAAAAAATGAAATCCCTTTTGTTAAAAAAAGTTGATTTTGGAACTGAGACTGCAAAATTTTGACAAAGAGGCCCATTCCCACTTCGTCACTTGTTTTTTTTTTTTTCTATGTCCACATTCCCCTACCTGGTCTTTGGACTTTCGCACCCATAAGGCGGGTAAGGGCCGGCCCAAGTGAGGTGTGCAGCGACCTTTGGACGGCATAAAGGCGAGTTTGGGGCATGAACATGCAACCCCTTAACATTTTTCGGGCCTTGGGGGTTATACGGGGTGGGAGTTTTTGTCTTGTAGGAAAAAAAACCCTTTCCTTTGTCAGAACCAGGGGATTCCCCCACCAACATTAAGGCTGGGGTTTACATTTTTGTTCAAAAAATTTAACCCCACACTTTAAATTTTTTTTTTCTTGCTTTTTTTCAACTCCCGTCTTATCCACTGACTCCCGCCCCCCCCTGACCCCCTTTACGAAGAGGGGTTACGTCACAACATGAACAGAAGGTTTCTTTTTTTGGACTTGAACTTTCTCGTATTAAGATAATAAACCTTTTGAAACTTTTAAATTTTCCCGGGATACTTTAAATAGAAAAGTTACTATGTCTTTAAAAAATGAAGTGAAAAAAAAAATAAGGTTTTTTTTTTTAAAACATTTTTTTAAAGAAAATAGTTTTTTTTACAAGACAATACATTTCAATCAACTAAATTATAAATATATTTCCATAAAATAAGGAAATTAAATACATAAAATGCCACATAAACAAAGAAAGTCACAGAATATGTTTTAATTTGAAGTAGAAAATAAAACTTTATGGGGTTATAAAAACATCCTCCCTGAGTACAAAATCGGGCGAAATTTGAAAATTTTTTCAATTTGGATGGCATTGTTTTTAAAACACTTAGCTACAGTGTATTTGGGGCCCAAGTAAAAAAAAACCCTTTTTTTTCCCCCCAGTTCAACCGGGGCACACTATGTGAAATTAAGGAGACCCAACCTTTCTGGGGTGCTGTGATTTTTTAAATTTCACTTCTGAAAATAAGTTTTTTTTTCTTTTGGAAAAAGAGGGCGTCCCCTTGACAACATTATTTTATGAACTAAAAGCAGTCTGAAAAGAAAGAAATATTTCATCAAAGAAACACAGCCTTTAAGATCGATATTGGGCCCAATTGGGGTTTAAAAACCCTTTTTAAAAAAAGGAAGGGAAAACATTTTTTCCCAAAAGAAAACGCTGACACTACGATGTGCTTTTTTTTAAGGCGAATATGAATGATGCAAAGATTTTTAGGATGAGTGTAGTCTTTAAACTAACTGGGGTTCAACGTTCCCCCAAAAAGGGGCCCAAATTTTTTAAAATACCCAACAGCCAGGAAACTAAGGGACCAACTGATTTAAGGGTGAAATCCGAACCACTTTAGTGCCGGGCCCTAAATTTTCAGCAAAATTGACAAGCCGATACTCTTTTAATATCCCCCAACACAACACCCGTACAATGTTATCACCCCCCCCTTGAAAAACCCCAAAGATTTCCTCTAAAAGTGCCCCCACGCAAAAAGAGCGCAAAAAGGGCCCCAATTCCATTGAGCAACAAAAGCACATAAAGCTTGGGAAAGGATTTAAAAGGAGACTGATTCAAACCCCTGTACATACCCTCAACTTCCCCACACAAATACCCTTTGTGACAGATTTTTTTCTCAAGAGATCTGTAAATGGAAAAGGTTGGAGGAAAAATTCTCAAAAAAAATTTAAATTTCAAAGGTATATGAAAAAAAAATATGTTTAGCGAAAAAAACTTTAAAAAAAAACCAAACTTACATACACTTTTACTAACCCTCATTCTTAATTTGTCCAAATTTTGGTGATTTATGTCTTTATTAGCAAAAATTTTTAATTACAGACGTCAAAAGGCGGGAGGGGAAGGGTAGACATTTACAAAAAAGTTAAAAAAAAACCCCCCTGCCCAAAACACGTAAAAGGGGAATTGACCAACCCACCCGCCCATACACGTAATTTGGTAAAACCCCACCCGTCCACCCATGAAAACGAATAGGGGAAATTTGACCCACCCCCCCCACCCAAAAACCTTATAAGGAAAAGACAAACCCCCGCCCACTTTTTCACTTACATGATACGACCCACCCATACATGTACAGGGGGGGGGGGGAAATACTGCCCCCACCCCCCCCAGGGCCATCCCAATACAATAAATTAAAAATTAAAAGTCCCAAAAATTTTCTAGAAAAAAAAACCCCCCCTTTCCTTGAAAGAAAACTGAAAAAACCTTAAAAAACCCTTAAGTTATCTATGAGGTGGGGATTTAAAAAAGTTTAAAAAATTTTTTGGGTTTTCCGAAAGACGGGGTGTAACCTTCCAACACACAATGACACAAAAGTGGGCATACTTACCTTTACCTGATTTTTGGAAACCTTTTTTTTTAAAAACAATCTAGTGGTTTTTTGGAGTGGGTTTTTTCTATAAGTTTTGAGATTTATTTACCGAGTTTTAAATCAAGGTGTGTTGCCCTTAAATAAAAATTTTCTTTTTTTGGCTGGGATTTAGAAAACCCTTTTTGCACCATTTTTTGTCCAGTTGACAGTTTCCTTCGATTTTTAATCTCTTTTTTAAAAATTCTTAAGTCCTTGGCCCAATTTTTTTAAAAAAATCTAAAAAGTCTTCTAAAATTAAAGGGTTGGTGCACGACGTAAGGCTTATTTTTTCTTGCTAGTTTTTCATGTTTGGTTTTTAGTTTTGTTTGGCAAAAAAAATTTTCCTCCACTTTACTGACAGCAACCCTTTTTAGCACTGGGGGGCTGAATCGCCCTCATTTTGGCCATTTTTTGGGTTTTAAAAAAATCGAAGTGTTTTCCCCCAAATTATAGGAAGAGCAAAAACCCTGCATACAGCATAAATTGCTGAAAACCATTGTTTTTGTTCTGCCCCCGGCGAAATCCATCACAGAACAAATTTTACACAAAAAATCCCCTTTCAGAACAAAATTTTTTTGGGTAGTTATAGACACAGGTACAAATTTCACAAGACCTGGGTTTTGCTTTTTGGCTTTTTTTCCGGGAAAAAACAATGAAAATTCTCGACCTCTTAGACTATAACAGTCAAGTTATAAGCAGCAAATCGTTTTTTTGTAAAAAATTGCACTTTCTTTCCCTTCGAGGGAGGGAATAACTTGCTGAAAAATCGAAAAACGCTGTTTTAAAATTTTGCACCTTTTTTTTGTTTTAAACTTTTTAAAATTTTTTTAATTTTTTTCTTATTTCATTCTTTTTCTGCTATGTGTTTTTTCAAAAACTTTTTGAAAATTTCGCTTTTTGCTGAACTGTCCCCAAATTGCCCTTAAAACAAACAAAAGAACATTAAATCTTTTTTGGGTCGGTAAAACCCAAAATTCATTTTCTTTTAAAACGGGATGCATAAAAAAGTAAAACTTGAAAATCCTTTTCCCACGATTTTCGTCAACAAAAAATTCTATACATCCTACTTACATTCAAATTTTCCTGTAAGTATTGCCCTTTTTTGAATTCAGATCTTATAAAAATTGTGTTTTAAAACTTTTCTAAATCTTTTAAATGAATTTTAACCCCCACTTCTTTTTAAATTTTTTGTCACCTTTATCATCACGTCATCCCTCCCTCCTCGTCTCTAAAGGTTGAACTACTGCTTTTTGCCCCATTTTCCCCCAAGGGAAGTTCTTAAAACTTTCTCAGATATTCCCGAAGAATTTAAGAAGAAATTTTTTTACAAATGGTACAAATTCAAAACCCCTCAAAGGAAATAAAGAAATTTGAAATGAGGGGTTGGGGCCGTTAAAACATTCTATTTTTGGGTTGTTTTTGGGGTTTTTTCTTTCCTTCTTTTTTTACATGCCGAACTAAATATTCTCTCTGCTTAATAGATTTCCCCAAATTAAAAAAAATTTTAAAACGGGCCGTAAACCTTTTTATCAACCTGAAAAAACTGTTACTTTTTTTTTTCCATTTTTTTGGCAGAAGGGCCCAAATTAAACATCTAGGTTTAATAATTTTCGGAGGGCCCTTAAATTTTAAAAAACCTATTTTGGGTAACCCTTTTTCCCCACAATTTTCTCAAAAGTTTTTTTTTTTTGTTTTTTTTTTCCTTTTTTTTAAAATAGGTAAAAAATATTCTCCCCCCCGGACCCTTTCCCTAAAAAAAAAAATTCGGGTATATCTTGTTTTCTTTTTTTTTAAAGAATGGTTAGGGCACTCGCTTTTTCCCCGGGAAATTTGGAAACCCCAACAAGCTAGACAGTGACTTTGGAAGCAAATTTTTCTTCTTTAAAAACCGTTACCCCTCACAGCCCCTGAATATGACTTACTTTTTTTGGATATCTTCATTACTTTCTTTGTTATTAAAATTCGGGGATACCCTGAAATAAAAGCACTTTCCGGGTGACCGGATAAATTAAAGTTTCACTCTACTCGTTCTTGTAATTAACTTTTATCAAAAATCATTGAATTTGGTTCTTTTTAACCCGCTTTTTTTTACCCTTTTTTTTTTCGTGTTTTCTTTTTTTTTCCCTTTTTTTTTTGGGTTTTTACTCCCTTGTAAACTTTTTCCCCCAAAACTAAAAAAAATTAATGTCACCCTTTAAAGAATTTTTCCTTTTGTTTAAAATTTTCCCTTCGCACACTAGCAAAAACCGCATTTAACATGGTTTAAAAACCGTCTTTAAATTACATTTTTTTAAACGGGGCATTTTTCAAAAAAGTTGGGGCCAAAATTGAAACTTCCCCAAAGAGACTTTTTTTTGCATCTTTTTCAAAGTCAAAAATAGAAATTTCCCGGGTAAATTTTTTCACGTTTAAATAAGGCTTCCCTCTAATTTTTTCCTTTTTTTTACGACAAAACCCATTTTGATTTTTAAAGTCCCATTATTTATGCTTCACATTTCCTAAAAAAAAAATTTAATTCAATGAAAAAAACACTTACCCCCTTTATGTGATGCCTTTTAAAACCCTTTAAAAAACCCTTTTAAAAATAAAAATCACAAATTTGGCGTTAGTTGACTTACCCCATCAAAAAAGCCAAAATATCATTAACCCTTAAAGTAAAATCTCTATATCTCAGAAGGGTTTTGGAGTACAGTTACCCTTTTTTGATATGTGAAAAAATACAACCCCTAAAGTTATATTGCCATTAAAAACAAAAAATTTCGGAAATTTTTGCCCATTTTACCCAGGGAAAAATGTGAGGGGACCCAAAAATTAAAAGACTAGAAAATAACACGAAATTTAAACTTTTTTTACTCGTTTTTATTCACTTCACAAATATAAAAATGTACAATAATAATACCCAAACAGATACTTCATAATCAACTAGAAAAAATCTAATAATAAAAAAGTTTTTAGATACTGGGGCCCAAAAGGAAAATGATAATATTAAAAAAAAAAACCCAACCTAAAAATCACAAAATCACAAATTTAAAGACAAACGTAAATTAAACAGTTTTGAATATAAATTAAAAAAAGGGATAAACCTATAAAAAAAGCAAAATGAAACAAGATAAACCTCTAACAAAAAAAATTTTAAATATAAAGCAAACAAACCAATAACAACAAAAATACAAATGAAACAATATAACCTTTTAACAGCAATTTATATGTAATTGTAAATAATAAAGATAAGAAACCTACAAGGTAAACCAAATATTATCTTAAAGACAGCACATACATATAGTAACTCACTTATATAAATACAAAGAACATTACTAGATATAATACCATAACATTTTAAATAAAAAAATTTTTTGATATCATCCGAAATTTAATGAAACAACAATAAATTAATACAACAATTTGTTGTTAAATTAATAAAAAAAATTTAACAAAAAACAAAGTTCCCTTTCCTTTTTAAAAATTTAAAGGGGGGTGAAAAACCAAAGAAACCAAGAAAGAACAAAAAAAAATTTTCCAATCCTCAATACCTACCCTTTGGGTGATGGTGCGCAGTACGGGGGGTTTGCAAAAGTGGTCCCTTTGGCAAACAATTTTGCCCAATAAAGAGAAATGGCGAGGAACAGGAAGTCAATTTGGGGGATTTAAAACGGGAAATTCGATCGGGGGGCCTTTCGGGTTTTTTGGAACGGAAAAATTGTGCCCCATCAAGTTTCCCTCAAAAAATCTGCAACAGAATCGGAAATTTTTTTAAAATTTCAACTTTCCCAATTATTGGGACCCCCCAGCCCTCCCCCCCCAACCACGGGTGCAAACCGCGTCCCAAAAAATTTTTGGGGTTTGGGGCCCTTAACTATCGCCCATTTCCTGGCGAATACAAGATTGACATTTGCCCCTTGACAGTTGTATTATTTTATCCAAAAAGTTACTTTTATTTTAAATCAATACAACCATTTCATTAAAAAATGCTTTGATAAATATTTTTTAAACTCTATGAAATTTAATTTTAGTGACCCCAAAAGCCATTAATAAACGACGCTTTTTTGGCTGTCCTAATCCCCCATGCCATTTCCCCCCAAACCCCCCGGGATTTAATTCCCCAAATTTCCCGGGGCCCAATCATTACACACATACACGGGAAAAACCATGAAATGCCAGTACAAGTTTAAAGGGAAAAATTTCTTTTTTTTTCGGGATTCCACCACCAAACAAAATTTTGAAATGGTAACAGAAAAATACATTACAAAGGGCAAACGGAAGAAAAAACCGCGAGTGAAATATAACAGTTCAATTGTATTTTAAAACGGGGGTAACGCAAAATTTTGGGTAAAAGGGGAAGTGAGGTTAATTTGATAAATGACCCCCAACACGGAAAAAAACCTAAGATATTTCTTTTGGGGATTTATTAAAATGTCGACAAGAAAACAGTGATTTACCCCATTATTTTTCAGAAATAAACACAATGTCGGGAAAATTTTAAACCGGGCTCGATCGGCCCCCAAATTTTACAACACTGGCGAAACGCCTGAAACGGGGCCCTTCATATTTTTAAAACGCTTTAAATTTGTTTCGTTTGACTGTAATATTTAAACAAAGAAAGAAAGTGAGTACTTTACAAACTGTAGTTGGTGCCCAAAACCCAAACCTTCTTAAAAAATCGGGGTACTTCCCCAACAAGCAACCCAACAAAAGGATATATTTGACCTAGGGGAAGCTAATCCGGGAAACATCTGTACCCAAAACCATCTTTTTATAGCTGAACGCTAAAAATTTCCCGCCAGCGAAAACCAAAGAAAAGATGGATAGCAGCGGGCAGACTACAAAGCCTTTTTTGGAAGAAGCTATCGTCCCCCTGGATTTTTGGAGCATCGTTGACGACAACCTGAGGGGATCGTCTTTTGAAACTATGATTTTTCCAAAAGAAAGAAGAATAAAGGTTCCTCGAAATCGGGAGCGAGCCCCAACCAAACAGAAACTACTCCCGAGGCAAGTTTAACCTAGGGAATAACGGGAAAATCATCTTTCACAGAACCCAGCAGAGAAAATGGGGGCTGTATTCCACAGTCAGAAAGGGGAGTAGATAAGGGGCCAAGGATTGGCAGCCAAGCAACACCAGGGGAAGAGCGGAAAGCCAACACAAAAAAGTGAAATCCCAAAGTGAAAGGTTTTGTTTTTGTGGCCGCCCGGGGTCTTTTTAAAAAAACATTTAAATTAAAATTGGTGTAGTATTCATAATTGGGGTAAAAAGGGAACCCATTTTGGGCAAAGGTATGCAGAGTTCCACATAACAGAAAGGGAAAAACCTAAATTTTTACAAATTTTATAGGCCAAAAGGGCCCAACCTTAACTCTTTTAAATAGTAACAATAAAAAATAGGCCTAATTTTTTTAAAAAAACAACAAGCTACAAAATTTTTGAAAAAAATCAAGTTGAAGAAGGCCAAATTTTCCCAAAAAATTTTTTAACAATTTTAAAACTATGCAAAAAAGATCTACAAAATTTAATTTAAAATTTAATAAAACCCCAAACAAAAAAGGGAGTTAAAGTTGCCCCAAAACAAAATTGATGTTTTTAATCGATAAAAAAGAAAAAAAAACTATTTTTTGAAATCGAAAACCGGAGAAAAGTGTCCCCGTTTTGTAGTAAAATCAGGGGTTTTTAAAAAAAATTTTAAAATTAATGAAAATTACTCCCAAGTAAACAAACCCCTTTATTTCATACACTAAAAACCCCAAAAATTTACCTTTGGTAAAAAAACTTTAAAGTCAGTTAAAAAAATTTAAAAGACAAAAAATTTTGTTTTGTAAGAAAAAAGGTCGGGAAACGCACCCAAATTAAAATTGGGCCCGCGTTTGGGTTTAAAAAATTTTAGGTGGACATATCTTTAAAAAAAAAAAAAATCTGTAAAATGGGGTAAAAAGTAAAAAAAATTTTGATCATTTAAAAAAATAATTTTAAAAAATTAAATTTCCAAAGTGTTTTCCCAACAATTAGGGCAATTACGGGGAAACCTGAAAAAAACCTATTTTCGAAAGAAGACCAAGCCTAAAAAATTTTAAAGGGCCAAGGCCCTCCCAAATTTCTCTTAAAAAAAAAAAAAAAGAGAAAAGAATTACAAAGATTAAAAAGGAAAAAATTTTTAAATTCCTGTAAATAGTTCTGAATGGGCACCCCCAAGTTCCAGTTTTAAAAAAAGAATGGGAAATTAGAATCGGGTAAATTCCCCAAAGTAACACAAAATAAGTATTTAAAAGGGTAGACAAATACCCTTTCCCTTAGAAAAAAGCCCTTTTTGTTATTTGAAAAAAAGGACTTTATTTTAGAAAAATTTTGGATTTGAGCAAAAGCTTTACATGCACTCAAACTTGATGAAAGTCAAAAAAAAAAAAGAAATGCCCCAAAAAGTAACACAAAGGTTTTAAAATTTTCATATTTAAATGGCCTTATGGTATTTCGTTTTCACCTGGAATTTTTAAAAAAGGTTAAAGGAGACCTTTTTGTTTAACGTTTCCCTTTGAAAACTGTGTTTTTTTACGTTCCAAAATTTTTTTTTTTAAGAAATTTTAAATAATTATTTTCTTTTTAATTGTAAAAATTTTTAACCTTCCGTCGGGCCCCTTTCCCTTTCCAAAAAGGGGAAGGGGGCCCCGCACACGGAAAAAAACCCTTGGGGGAATCGGAAAAATTAATGAAAAATAATTCATATTTTTGTTATAAAAAAATTTTTAAATTGTACTTAAATTGTTTTTAAAATAAGTTAGTAAAAAACAAAAAAAATCATAAACTGATAGGAATTACCCCCTTTTAAACATTAAAAAAATATAATTATGAAAAATTTAATAAAAAAGTTTAATTCCCATAATATTTTAATAATTTTATTTTAAACAAAAATACTTTAAAAATTTTAAAAAAACCATAAAAAATATTAAACAAGTCATTTACAAATAAAAAACCCTTAACCAAAACCAAAACCTTTTAAAATTAAATGTTATATATATATTTTTGTCAAAACAGAAAATTTCTCCAAAAAATTATAATTTTAATGTAAACAATAATACTTTAAAAAAAATTAAAATCATAAAAAAAAATCATTACTAGAAATTTACAAATATAAACCCAAAACCAAACCCTTTATAAAAATTTTTAAAAAAATTATTTAAAAAACCTAACCCAACCTTTTTAAAATTTTTAAAAAAAAATTTAAATAAAAAAATTAATATATATATAAAGTAAAAAAAATTTTAAATTTCCCAAAAATTTAAAAAGTTTAGGGTTAAACAAATAAAAATTTTTAAAAAAAATATTTAAAATAAAAATAAAAAAAACCAATTTAAAAAAGAAAATTTAAAAAACCCAAATTATAAAAATTTAAAAAAATTTTTTTTTTTTTTTTTTTTTTTTTTAATTTTTTTTTTTTTTTTTTTTTTTTGTTTTTTTAATAAAATGATTATATAATAGTCCAAAAAAGTTAATTCCCCAAAAATTTTTAAAAATTTAAATGTAAACAAAAAATACTTTTAAAATATTAAAATCAAAAAAAAAATTTTTTTAAAAAAGCATTAAAAAATATACCCTTTTTGTAAGTCTCTTTTCCTCAAAGGGCTTTCCAAATTGAAAAAATAAATACACATTTTTTTGGGCAGAAAAAAAAACTATATTTAAAGCAAAAAAACTATATACAGCAACAAACTAATAAAAAATGGTCAAATACTTTGTACAAAATATATACAACGTCTAATATTTTACTTCACACCATAACATGCACTTTGGAGAAAGTTCCGGATTTTACAAACACAGTAGGTCGCACACGGAAGTAGACTCCGCACGGACAGTAACGCGGCAAGGCGCACAAGGAAGCAACCTCCAGGTAGCTGCGCGATACTCGACTAAGGCTAAACCAGACTGTGTAAAGGGGTGGCGGTTGTGACAAATAATTCTTGGAAGGGAGCTCGTGAAGTACACCAACGGATGGCGCTGCAGACCGCAAGTGACAATTTTAATTTAGAAATATTTAGCCACACGGAGGTAAACTCCGTGATGCGCCCGACGGAAGGTTAAAATATGTAAGGAAGTTCGCGTTTTTGTTTACTTGTGTATTTTCTTATCAATATATTGATCTGAACCTAATTGTAAAGTAAATGAATACCTCAAAGGTTAACCCGTCAAATGTAAACAAACTATTGTTCATTGATGTGGGAAATGACCACAATTATTGCTCTAATGAAGGAATAGTACCTGAATCACTTGGACACACTCTTCCCGAGCAACGTGAAGATGAGTACAGTGTTGCCAGACTTTAAAAAGGCAGTATCGTACCATCCTTCCTAAATTATCGTACTTTAGGAATGAAATATCGTACTGTACCACAGCACTGCATTTAGTTCTTTTTAAAGTAAACTCCTTAGCAATTTTCGAATCATCAAAGCTACTTTTAATAACTTCTACAATTTTCGAATCATCAAAGCTACTTTTAATAACTTCTACTAAGTGATTTGCTGTTTTAAATGAAATGTTATGCTCAGCGAAACATCCAGCAAGCTTAATTTCAGCAATTTGTGTTTTTAAAATTGATTGGAGTGCTTTTTGTAAATCCTAAAGATGTAATTTTGGGTTGCTGACTTAATACCGAAGCAATAAGCTTCTGATGCTTAACACCCTTTCCATGGTTTTTTTAATACTGTAATCTCAGCCGTCATTGATACATTGCAAATACGACAACGCAGAACTTTTTTCTGGCTCAATCCATTTCATAAAACGTTCATCTTTTTCCCATTGCGGTCTATACTTCTGTTGTTTATGTTTTGATTGAGTATATAATAAAAGTTTCTTACTTGATGAAGGTCCTTCTTCTACTTCTGAGCTCATGTTAGTGGTAAAAATGAAATAATTAAATAAATAAATAAAATTATTACATATCACACACAAAATAAGACATAGACTATCTAATTAGATATATATTAGATATATATCACCTATGAAACACAGATTACTTATTAATTAAGAAAGTGTAAAAAAATAAAATTAAAAAATTAACTGTTGTATTTGTTGTAAAAAAACACTCACTAAAACGATAAAATCACCACCAAGTTAATTCGATACGTTACTATTGAACTCTTACTAAAGACTGGTGTACTTGCATTTGGTGATCCCTTGTCATTCTGTTTATGAATGGAATGACAAATAACAGCATAAACAAAAACAGTTATCAGAGGAAAAGGAAACGTGATGTTTAGGTGTAGCGATAAGAAGATAAGCAAAGAATTTAAGGAACAATGTTTTTCTTTCTGTTTGGTTGGCCTTTCATTGTTGGGCAAAATATTGAGAATTATTATTTTAGATTAATAGTAAATATCAAATATACTAACATTTAATTTTTAAAGCATTTAATAGTCAAAATTATCGTACTTTTTAGGTACGATAGTGACTTGCTATCGTATATCGTACCAGCCAGTGAAATTATCGTACAAGTACGATAACTATCGTACGTCTGGCAACACTGAGATGAGACACCAAACATAAACGGTTGGCAAAGGGTGCCGATCAGAAATAAGAGTTTTGCCCTCAGGTAATGGGTTGGATGTTAAAAAACCTTGTACAAGGTCTGATATGAACAATCCTATCAACTTACGCAAATAGTTTTGAGTGTCTAAATAATCCAAAACAAACTGCAGATGAAGAAATGTCTCATGACCAAGACGCCAACAAAGCAGAGGTAAGACCTCCACCAATATTTGTCCCTAACATTTCCGATATTAAGAGTATGATTGTAAGTATTGAAAAAGTGATAAGCTAAGGATTCTTATTCATACAAATGTATTACCAGAGACAAGGTAAAAATTAATGCTGTAAACATCGATGCAATACCGTACCCTAGTCAAACCATTTAACTGACATGAAAGTAAGCTTTCACACTTATCAAATTAAACAGGACAGGGCCTACAGAGTTGTGCTTAAAAACATGCACTTTTCCACTGAACTTCAGGATATAAAAGCAGCTATAGAAGATCATGGTTATGCTGTTAGAAACATATCAAATCTGAAAAGTTCTAGATCTAAAGATCCTCTGTCTATAATTTTTTGTAGACTTAGAGCCCGCACCCAATAACAAGGACATTTTCAATGTACAGTTCTTACTAAATGCTAGAATTGTATTCGAACCTCCCTATAAACGTTAATGACGTGGTACAGTGCAAAAAGTGTCAACGGTACGGGCATACCAAATCCTACTGTTGGTACAAAAATCGCTGTGTGAAATGCGGTTCTGATCACCATACAAATAGTTGTAACAAATCTAAGGAATCTCCGGCTACATGTGTACTATGCGGTGGTGAGCACCCTGCCAATTATAAAGGATGCTCTGTATATAGAGATGTTAAAAACAAAACTTTCCCTACTGTGCGTTTGAATGTTTCAAAAGGACCAGGGACTTCTTCACCACCGGGGAAAGACAAAGTTGTTAAAAACTTCCATCGCCTATTGCCCAGCCTCGAGAATCTTCTTTAACAACAACTACATCATCTCTGACTTACGCAGGCGTAACATCAGGTCGAACAAATGCGGAAGAAAATTTAAATAAATTAATCAGTGGATTTCTAAACAAATTTGAAATGCTCATGTAACAACAAGCCCAACAAGTAGGTACACTACACTGATCAACCTATTAACAACCGTCATCTCAAAACTAAAATGACTAACTTCTATAGGATTGGTCTTTGGAATGCCAACGGCTTGGCCCAACATAGCCAGGATATTAAGATTTTTATTTCAATGCATAAAATTGATATAATGCTAATAACTGAAACACATTTTAACTGCCTTAAATTACTTTAAAATTCCAAATTTTTATATTTATAGCACCAACCACCCCGACAATACCGCTCATGGGGGGAAGTGCTGTTTTAATTAAAACTACTATCAAACATCATGAATTACAAAATTTCAGCACAATGATTTTCAAGCTACCAGTGTTGTTGGTTGAAGATTGGATGGGTCCTTTGACAATTTCTTCCCTTTACTGTCCGCCTAGATTTAACATCTCAGACCAGCGATTCAATCAGTTTTTCAGCTCACTTGGTCCTCGCTTCCTGGCAGGAGGTGACTACAATGCTAAACATGTAATGTGGGGATCAAGACTAGTAAATCCTCGGGGAAGAAATCTGCTAAAATGTATAGATAATAATAATTTAAATTATTTATCAACTGGTCATCCTACTTATTGGCCAACAGAAATAAATAAAATTCCAGACCTGCTTGACTTTTTTGTAACCAAAGGGATTTCTCAAAATTACGTGGATATCACCTCATCTCTTGATCTTTCATCTGATCATTCGCCTTTGATACTGACTATAAGCTCGTCTATTATGTCAAAGGAAAAACCTCCTACACTATCAAACAAAAATACTAATTGGGATCAATTTCGAGAGTTGTTGAACAATACCTTAAATCTGACCATTCCCTTAAAAACCGGAGGAGACATAGATAATGCAGTTTGAAATCTTCACTTCTTCCGTTTCAGGCTTCTGCTTGGAAATCAACTCGGGAACTGCGTAGTGAAAATATTAATCAAATTAACTATCCATTTTACATAAAACAAAAGATTGCTGAGAAACGTCACTTGCGAAGAATCTGGCAACATTCAAGAAATGCTGTGGATAAAACAAACTTCAACCGGCCCTCCCAACAGCTGAAAAGAATGTTGCATGATATAAACAATGTTTGGTTTCAGGAATTCACATCAACCCTTTCTCCCACTGAGGCGACTGATTACTCATTATGGAAAGTGACGAAAAGGATGACGCAGCCACAAGTCCCAATCCCTCCTATTTCCAAGCCTGATGGTTCTTGGGCTAAAAGTAGCATGGAAAAGGCAGTCTTGTTTGCTAACCATTTTTCAAATGTATTCAAACCTAATCCTGTAAACAGATGTAATGACATTGGTCCAAATGTTAAAGAATTTCTAATCAGCTGGAAATGCCAATAACCTCATTCAAACCATCGGAAGTAAAGGGAGCAATCGAAGGACTTCGTGCTAAAAAATCTCCTGGCTATGACCTTATTACAGGAAAGGTGCTAAAAGAGCTCCCTAGGAAAGCGATTGTTTTCCTTACTATATTGTTCAACGCAATGTTGAGACTCGAGTACATTCCATCTCAGTGGAAGGTAGCTGACATTATTGTTATTCTGAAACCTGGTAAACCACCTCATCAGGTTACTTCATACAGACCGATAAGTCCTCCTACCGATTCCATCAAAAACTGTTTGAAAAAAATTGTTTTTGAAACGATTAAATCCATTATTAACTGAGCTAAAATTACTTCCAAATCATCAGTTCGGATTTCGATCTAACCATTCAACAATTGAACAGGTGCATCGAGTTGTTGATAAAATCAGGCAAACCTTAGAAAAAAAAAAAAAAAAGGAATTTTGCTCAGTAGCATTTCTTGATATAAGCCAGGCTTTTGATAAAGTCTGGCATGATGGGCTGTTGTTCAAAAATTAAATTTACTTCTACCTCATAATTTCTACAATCTAATAAAAATCTTACCTATCCCAACGATACTTTAGAATAAAATTTCAAATTGTTATTCAAATCTAAAATTAATTGAATCTGGAGTTCCACAGGGTAGTGTATTGGGCCCCTTTATTGTACACAATATTCACAGCTGATATTCCAACTCACCAAGAAACTCTAACTGCAACATTTGCAGATGATACTGCAGTCCTTGCTTCTCATCGGAACCCTTTTACAGCTTCTCAGATATTGCAAGATGTTTTAAATTCAATGACAGATTGGATAAAACGTTGGAGAATACAAGTAAACGAGAGTAAATCTATACACATTACATTTACGCTTAATTTGGAAAACTGTCCAAATGTTTCCTTAAACAACACTCTACTAACTCAACGAAATGATGTTAAATATCTAGGAATTTACTTAGATAGGCGACTGACATGGCAGAGCCATATCTGGAATAAACGATTGCAACTAAATACAAAATTTTCTAAAATGTATTGCTTTTTGGGAAAAAGATCCCAACCTCTCCACTGAAAATAAACTATTACTGTTCAAAGTTGTCTTGAGGCCAGTGTGGACATATGGCATACAGTTGTGGGGGACAGCATCATTATCAAATCTGCACATTATTCAACGTTTTCCAGTCAAAGGCACTGAGAACTATATTTTGCAAGCTCCATGGTATGTTAGGAATGCAGTAATCCACAAAGACACAAGAATTGATTACGTGCAAGATGAAATCTCAAAGTTTAGTTTATGTTACCTAAAGAAGCTTGAAGCACATGAAAACCATCTTGCTGTGAATTTGTTGGGACAATAGTGAACACATTTATAGACTAAAAAGGCATGAATTCCTCAGTTTAAGTGAACATTTTTAATCCATTATGATGTTTACAGTCTTTGGAAGGTAATCAACCATTGTTATTTAAAATAGATCACATTTACTTATTGTTCATTATTGAATAGATTGTAAATATTAAATAAATGTTATAAAAAAAAAAGGTTATAGAACAGACTTTACAAGGTTTAGAGGGTGTAACAGCATTTTTTGATGATGTGTGACCCAGATGTACAAACTCATTTTTGTAGATTACAGGCAGTTTGTAATCGATTAAAAGAAAGAGGGTTTACAGTAAGAAAAGACAAGTGTCAGTTCTTTTCAGATAAAATAGAATATCTTGGATTTAGTATAGACAAAGAAGGATTGCATACGTCACAATCCAAAATAGCAGCCATTGTAAATGCCCCTGTCCCGAAGAAGGTAACTGAAGTTAAAGCTTTTATTGGTATAATTAACTATTATGGAAAGTTCATACCAAATATGTCAACCATTTTAAGCCCTTTGTATAGTTTATCAAAAAAAGATGTTGTTTTTAACTTTAACGAAAGTTGTCTCAAGTCATTCAACAGAGTCAAAGAAGTGTTAACCAAAGCACCAGTGTTAGCTCATTATGATCCGGAATTACATGTTAAATTAGCAGTAGATGCTAGTTCAACTGGACTAGGGTGTGTGTTAAGTATCATTACTAAAGATGGTATAGAGAAACCAGTAGCCTATAATTCTCGCACTCTATCCCCAGCAGAATGTCAATATTCACAAATTGACAAAGAGGCATTAGCAATAGTATATGCTGTTAAAAAATTTAACCAATACTTGTATGGCCGTAAATTTATTTTATGTACAGATCATAAACCCTTATTAAGCATTTTTGGGCCGAAAAAAGGTCTACCAGTATTTGCAGCCAGTAGATTACAGAGATATGCTCTATTTTTGTCAGGTTACACTTTTGATATTCAATATGTAAAATCTGAGAAACATGGTAATGCTGACGCTTTATTACGCTTACCATTGCCTACAAAACACATTGTAAATATAGATGAACCAAAATGGAAAGGTACATATTGCATTGTATTGTTGAAAGCTCTGTTCCTTTAACATTTGAGGAGGTAAAAAAGGAAACACAAAATGACCCTATTTAAGTAAAAATTTACAACTACATTATGTAAGGATGGCCAAACCATGCAGGGGATGGAAAATAAAGAGTTGTTACCGTACTTCCAGAGGAAGGATGAACTTAACAGTTGAGCATGGAATTGTTATGTGGGGATATAAAGTGGTAATTTCCTAGTAAAATGCGTAATTATGTACTTAATGAGTTACATGCAAGTCATATGGGAATTGTAAAAATGAAATCAGTTGCTAGAAGGTTATTTATGGTTTCCAAACATTGATGAAAGTATCGAAGCCCTTGCTAACGAGTTGTTCATCTTGCCTCATGGAACGTGTTAAACCTAACAAAAGCCAATTGCATGTGTGGCATTATCCATCTAAGCCATGGGAACGATTACACGTAGATTACCTAGGCCCTTATAAAGGTAAAATGTATTTAATCATAATAGACGCACATACAAAATGGTTAGAAGCCTTTGAAGTTAACTCTACAAGCGCTAAATTAGCCATAGACAAGTTAAGAGTGCTGTTTGCTAGATTCGGGATCCCAGTCGCTTTGCATAGTGACAATGGCCCACCATTCACATCTTTAAAGTTCAAACAATTCATGCAGTTAAATGGCATAAGACATACATTCTCACCTGCTTATCATCCTCAATCAAACGGACAAGCAGAAAATTCTGTCAAGTATGCAAAACGTAAATTAAGTTGTGCTTTCCAAGATGACGTTGATGTTAACATTGCGTTAAATAGAATTTTGTTTGATTACCGTAATTCTATTCATAGCACAACTAATGAAACTCCAGCTAAATTAATGTTTGATCGTCCATTTGACGCCTTGATTTACTAAAACCAAACTTAAACAGAACTGTACAAGTCAAACAAGATAAATCAAAAGAAGATTTTAGGGGTAGTAAAGTTAGATATTTGTACCCTAATCAATCTGTCCTTATTAAAAATTATAGATCTAAAGACAAGTGGATTGAAGGTAATGTTGTAAAACAATTAAGTAATGTCATGTATTCTGTCATGTTGAAGACTGGTATTGTTTGGAATATACATATAGATCAGTTGATAGGATTGAATAGTAATTACTGTACACAATGATGACGTAGTCACTCCACCAGATATGCAAAGTATTGACAGAGAGTTAAGGAACCAGATTAGAATTCCTAACCATTCCCATACATCTATTAATGACGTCAACAGGTCAGCTGAAAAACCAGTTCCTACCACTCCACAACGTCACAATTCCCAGCGTCATACAACTCCTGAAAATGTATCCCATTCAACCATCCACTTACACATATCGCGACTCATATTTCTTCTACCATTATTGATACTAGTAGAAGATACCCACCTAGAATTAGAAAGCCTGTCGAAAGACTTAACTTGTAAATATACTTTTTAGAATTAATTCATGTTAATCATTATATTTGTATCTTAAAATGTTTCATTTCTTGTCAGTTAAAAATGTGCCAATTTGAAATTTGTAGTTCTCATTTATTATGTGATTAATAGCCTATTTAATATTGTTTAAAATCATTAAATTTAAATTATGATGGAATTTTTCAAAGAATTGGAAAGGAGGAATGTTATGTATCCACAATGTTACATTATGTTATCACTACTAACCATTTCATTATTAAATGTCTTTGATAAATAGTTTAAACTCTATGTAATACTAGCTGTACCCGACCGCTTCGCCGGTCATAATACTGAGTTTGATTTAGAACCTAATAGCTGAAAGAATTCGAGCATTTTTGCTTCTTCTACCAATATTAGATTTTTTAGGAGGCATGTTATAAAAAGTAAACTGCAAAACAAATAATTATTTATTTTTTATTTTCACGTTTCACCACATGTTTTAATTACCGAGGAAAAAAGGTTAACACCAAATACAGATCACCTGATCAAGTAAAAGTAGTGTGTGCTACACTCTCAAGGTGAAATGTAGAACTACAATAAATCAAAACATATACAGTACTGTTGTTGTGAGAACTTTCAATCTGCTTATGCATGTGTGAAACTACATTAAACCACACAGTCATATGTTTTTTGTAAACATTCAGATTCTCCATTTGAATAACATGGGATCTTTAGGAGCCCGTGGGGCGGGGACCCTGTGGACGGATCTGCATCAAACTTCACAGAAACCATCTCGGGAGTATACAGGACAACATCCTAAAGTTTCATGGCGATCGGTTGGATGGTTTGGCAGCGCATAAACTTCAAACATATATATATATATATATATATATATATATAAATATATATATATATATATAATATATATATATATATACATATATACAAACATCCTCTTTTATAAATATAGATATATAAACATCCTCTTTTATAAATATAGATGTAGTGATGCCATACCATTAATAAAGCGACGCTATTGGCTGTCCTATCTCATGCCACTTCCCAAATCCCGACTTCCAACGTTCCCGCCCAGATCATTACACACATACACTGTAAACCATGAATATAGCCAGTAGCAATGTTTAAAGCAAAAAGTCTTTTTTATTTCAGATTCCTCCACCTAACATAATTGTAGTGTAACAGTAAATACATTACAACAGTCTTTTACATTGATTACGGATTTGTTTGAATTAATATAGACTTCTAGCTTTAGTGACCCTTTGAATTGAAAGTGAAGTATTTTCTTCTTCTCTTCGACCAATTTCTGTTAGTTGCTTAGAGAACCAGTACAGAAAACGGATTTCACCTCTCTTTTTACAGGGCTTTTTCTCGACTGTGAAATTTCTAAAAGTACTACAAAAATCAACAAAAAGAGCCTCAGAACTTTGCTGGGAGAAATATTGGTGTAAGGTTGTTGCTGAGCCTACTTAAATACCTCCTTAGGTTGCACCTATTACAATTGGGAACGAACATGGTTTGTATTTTGTTAATGAGTTCTTTAGTGAACCATTTTGGAAAAGGGGATGTTCCAATTCTTTTGATTAGGCTGCCGCTTACATAAATGTCACCCATCATGTTAATAAGAATATTAAACTTGTCTTGAGTATCAGTCTGGTCATAAACTTATAACCAGAATATTTTTATAAAGTTACTTTCCTGAATCACTAAAATTATCCAAAGTGGTATCAATATTTAAAAAGGGAGATAGATAAAAGGTCACCACAAAATTACTGCTCAGTTTTAGTAGTTCCCACTTTTGTTCCCACTTTTTTCAAACTTATTTGAATCAATTATAAACAGTCAGCTAAGTAAATATTTTGAAAGGAACAATTTAATTTTAGTTTCTCAATTTGGATTCAGAAAGGGTATGTCTATCGTAACTGCAGTACAACAAATTGTTGGGTAGAATTTTTTGAAAATAAGGAAACTGTTGCTCTCACCCTTTTTTATCTTACTTAAGTTTTTGATTGTGTACCGTTTGATATTTTAATTTATAAACTTAAATTTTATGGAATGGACAACCATTCACTTAACTTGATTAGATCTTATCTCAGCAATAGAACTCAATGTGTTGCACTCAACGGTAGGAATTCTACGGTTGCAAATGTTTCAACTAGAGTGCCCCAGGGCTCCATCCTAGGACAATTTCTTTTCACAGTAGCCATAAATGATTGCTGTACAACAATAATAGTGTAAATACAGTAATATATGTGAATTACCATTATGAGAAGTCACAATGACCTAAATTATTTAATTACGTAATTGGGGGCTCAAACAGGATTGTACTAAATTAGTTTCAAAGTAACAAATTAAATTGTAATAAAGATAAAATCCAGAATTTGATACTAAGCCTCAAAAATGAGATCCCATACATTAAAACAATTCAGTGAACTTTTGGGCATACATATTTACAGTAAATTTTGTTAGAAAGAACAAATAATTATTATTATCTGCCAAACAATATCCAGGACAGTTTTTTTTATTCTGGTAGTTAAAGCCATTGGTGAATGTGGAATACTTAAGAATTGCATATTTTGGCTTGTTTCAATCACATATGACCTATGGGTTTACATTGTGCGGACATTCTTATTATGTACATCAGATACTGCTAATACAAAAGAAACTGTTTGTCATACGGAAGAAGCAGGAGCCCTGGGAGCACTGCAAACCGCTTTTAATTTCCCTAAATACCTGTAAATAATTGTTGTCTGGTGTTTTTTCAGGTTTTAATGTACACTAAGGAAATTTAAATCCATTTCAACAAAGACAAAGTATACACAGTCATAATACGGTACTACTGTAATTAATCTGGACATTCCTCATTATAGATTTGCTCTCACAGGCAAGTCCTATAAAATTAATAGCATAACATTTTTTTAATAGGCTTCTCAAGATGGCTTGGACCACACCGCATAATAAGTTGAAAACTGTAATTTATAACTGGCTACTCAATAATCTGTATTATTCTATCACTGAGTTTCTAAAGTCTGACTTGTAAACTTGAACACAACCTTTTGAAGTACATTTTTGTAAATGTCATTTAGTTTTTGTTATAGATTTATTAATATTATTTGTATAAAGTATTTAATTTATTGTAAGGTAATTACTAAGCAAATTTGATAAAGTGCGACTGCCTTAAGTTGCCTAATATATTTCTAATATGTTTGTAGACGTAGCTTCTATTATATTTCACTTGTCCTATTCAAATGTATTGTTTGTCAATGGATTAAATGATTCTTGAATTAACGGATCTATAAACTTAATGTGGTGCAATCGGTTTTAGGGGAGTTAATTATTTCCCAATTTTTTAGTTAATGTACCTTCCCTTGAGACAGGATAAATAAAAAAAAATTAACCACTACATTAGAACTTGTGGCCTTATGAAGTGGTAAATTTAGCTGGTTTAAAATCAACTGAAGTAGAAAACTGTTCAAAGCACACTTTTTTATAGCTACGTTTTTACACACACCTGAAGGAATTAACACGTTTTTCATTAAGAAAGATACTAATGTTTACAAGTAAAAAAAAATGAAGAACATATTAATCCCTTCAAGTGTTTATAACTATGTGTAAAAGACGTAGTTATAAACACTTAAAATTGTGCTTTGAACGGTTTTGTCTTTCAGTTGGTTTAAAATCAGCTAAATTCACCCCTTCATTAGGCCACAAGTTCTAATGTTCTGGTTTGTAATTTTTTGTTGTATTTTTGCTTTACGTAAATCCCTTTTTGTTGGAAGGGAATTTACGTTAACTAATTTTTATTTTAAAATTGGAAAATAATTAATTCACCGAAAACCGACTGCAATTACTTTTAACAGTACCATAGAGATATGTTGTAATAACTTTGTTTTTTATTGCATCTGCTGTAAGCTTGTTTCCCGAAGATTCAATTCCCACTATCGTGAGTCAATATCATACTTTATTTCATTGCTTCATATTATATTTTATTGTATTATATATCATACGCTATATTTTCATTGCTTCAAAATTGTGTTGGTAGTTTGAATCGAAATGTAATCACGTGACCACGTCAATTTAAACTCAGGTTTACGAAGAATCAGTCTCTGTGCCCTTGAAGTGTCAGTGATAGACGTTCAATTAACCTATCATTGTCCGGTGCTCTAAGGTATGTTAAGTCTAATCAATATATTGTTTATTTAGTTTTCATAATTTTGAGATAGTTCTACAATTGAAGTACAAGTTTTTTCATATAGATCATGCAAGTTATATAGAAATGTAATAGTTATTGATGTTACATCAGTCTGTGAAGCCCTTGTAATAGGTGAGGTAGGCCAAGGCAATCATATCAATAACAACGCGATATGAAGATTAAATCAACTACTGAATAACATAATTTACACATAGTGGTAGATTTGTATTCAGAAAAATTCTATCCTATGACAATATATTAGTAGCTCAACACATTTATTTGACCTTGTTTGACCTTCAGTACTGAAGGATTCACGTTAGTCTATATAGGGAACAATCATGTATTTACTTGAACATTTACCTTATTATTATTATTTCAATTTTATATTAAAGGCAAGCAATACTCTCGCTGAAAATGAACCTGCTTCATGATTGCAAAATATTAATTTCAAGACAAGTGAATTAGATTGAGGCCCCCTCAGGCTAAGTAAACTAGCAATTTAAGTAAATTATTAGTTTGAGAGCATTTTTTTATTCAGTCTTTATTCTAAATACGAATAAGTAGGCTGTTTTTGCTAATGCAAAAATTATGGATCTTAATCATAATGGTAAAATTATTATTATGACCCATACACTTCATGATCTTAACCTAACATAGCCTAACTTATATCTTTCATATGAATTCGAGAATTGCATTGAATTCGGACTGTCTATGTGACGGCCTGCTAGCAGTCCCTCTAGCATAGATAAATGCATGTTCGTCTCTTGGTTTGTTTTATCATCTTGCTTACGGCTTGCCAATTTGCTGCATAAACTAGTTTTTCCGTCATACCTTGAGAAATAATTGTCATATAGCAAAGAAGTTTTCTAATGCCTGTTGTAAAATAAATTAAACTATTTAAAATATGTTTAACAAATCATGTAACCCAACTACCGGTGACCATCCGATAAAGGACGGTCTATCACTCTCAACGTCAGGACTGTGAAAATTTGATTTTATATCGTTAAGGCTACGTTTTTTGCCAAACTAATCGACACCACTCGAAAGTCGGTTAAATTCTGAATCGATTGTTATTGGTATCGATAATACTATCCACATGACATGGTTAAGAGTTCTTCTAGTGTTGGAGAGAAGAAGAATCCATTGTTTACTATTTCATTTCGCCATTTCTTTAGTTGGCATCTGTCAGTAAACCGTTCATTTACATTCTGGTTTGAAGTACTTTATGCGATGTTTTATTAAAATTGTTAGTGAAATAACTTGAAGATGTTGTGAAATAACTGTTTTTCAAATATAGTTGAAGCATAATTACTGTAAATAAAGTGTTATTTTGTTCTTAGTGACTTTGTTTAGAGAATTCCAATTTGACATAGGCTTGTGGTGTTTTGTGAGTATTTTGTCATTTGTAAATAGTGTATAATAATTGAACATATATGTATTTTAGACAATGTATAGGGGCTATTCAGAACGTTCTAGTGATATTAGAGAAATGTTACAAAATGAACATTATAATAACAAGCTGAGACATTTATACACTTTGTATGTATTTATTTACGTTCTGTTTCTGGAAAAAAATCTAATTTTCATTTCATTTCACATAGTGCTGAGGTGGTTAGGTTAGGTTATCATAGCTACATTTCTGGGATGTTAAATATCAATATTTAGTAAAAATTAGGTGTTGGAAACAGAGTTAGTATCATTAGTGATAAATTGGTATACACTGAGGCCGCCCATATACATCGCGCCGCGGCAGTTACGGTTAGGTTAGGTTATCATAGCCTATAGTATAATTTGTTTTTTCATCTTCTTCTGACTATGAAAAAGTGGTTTGCGACACTGAAAATACGTTATTACACAAAACCTAACCTAACCATAACTGCCGCAGCGTGATGTCTCCGGAATGTCAGTGATAGCGTGTGGACTTTAAACCTTCTTATCGCTTTACAATGTGAACAACGGCTTTCCTACACTTGATTTTCATTTTTCCTATAGTAGATTTTCATTATAAGATGATAAGGACTACCACATCATCATATAAAAATATTAAAAGATTTGAAGTTGAGTAAGTAATAGTGCAGAATTGCCAAAATATTTTTTGTTTAATATATTAAACATTTTTATGACTTTTTGTTTTTCCTGAGAAAGCAAGTTTTTCATCTGTTTAAATGATCTCTCTAGATAATATAAGTCAATTTTAACCATTATTGAAACAGCAAATTTTAATGTTTTAGGAGTGAGTGGAATCTGTTTAGTTACCATTTAGTTATTTATTCTGTCTATTACAAAACGAGTTTTCAGTAAATGTATTTGGTAAGTATTTTCTTACAAGTTCAAGTCAATGAAATATATTGTACAATACTGTCAGATTCAAAAAGCAATGTAGGCTACTCGAGTTGGAACCACTGCTACAAAATAAATACTCATCCAATTCCGTTGTGTTGTACACCGAAATTTAGATTTAATTCTAGGTAATTTCATATAACTTTCATATTTTTTGAAGACTAAGAATTTTTTATAGCATGTAGAATACAAAAAACATGAAATTTGAGCACTTTTGGAGTAAAGCTCAACTTCAAAAATGTCTAAAACAAAAAGTACAAAGATAAGTCAGTGAAACTTTAACCACATGTGAAGAAGGTGGTTATTTGCAGTCTGTCCATATTCTAGAATTTTTATGCTTTTACAAATTTGTCTGATGTAATTTTTGTAAACCTTGCAAATCTTAAAAATGGCTGATCATACAAACTTCCAAAACGGTTAAAAAATACCGGATTGAAAAATAAAGTAAGATTATAAAATGGTAAGTTCGATAAAAAATGTTTACAATTTTATATCACATGATAATTCAACAAACATTGATGTGTCTTAACACGCGCAACCGACTGAGCCACCGGACGCGGTGTTGCCACGTCATGCAGCTTGATTTCCACTCCGTATTGGGGGACTTATTAGCTATGAATGACAGGTGTAAATGTTACAGCTAAAGGCTGATGAATCACTCACAGTTACTAGAAATTTGATAAGTACATCCTGCAAATCACCAATATAATGGGTGGCTTTCATTTTCGCGTTACATTCAGCTTGTTAGATGTAAAATTTACATAATTGTAAATCCTGTAAATAAGTTAATTTTTAATTAGACAATCTTTTTAAAGCTATAACATTTTTGATCCTGTTGTTGGAGGTCCAAAGCTATCATGACTAAAGATGATTACAATTTTTTTAGATCTAGATAGAAAACATGGTTTATTAACTGTTCAATACTTCAGTAGTAATAAAACTTTTGTGCACTGTTTAAATACTTCCAGGCGCACGATTCGGCAACACCGAAATGCTTAGTTAAAGCTAGTTTTGAAGTGTTGAGCCTTGGGATTTGCTTACACATGAGCGCACATCAAAGTCTGTTGAATTATCATATGATATAAAATCGCACAATTTTTTGATCACACTCACCGTTTTATAATCTTAGTTTATTTTTTAATCCGATATTTTTGAACCGTTTTTCATTTTTAAGATTGCAAGGGTTTATAAAAATTACAACAGAATATTTTGTAAAAGAGTACAAATTCTAGAATTTGGACAGACTACAAAAAACAACCTTCTTCACATGTGGTTAAAGTTTCACTGACTTATATTTAGTACATTTTGTTTTAGACATTTTTAAAGTTGAGCTTTGCTCCAAAAGTGCTAAAATTTCATTTTTTTTTGTATCTATCTGCTACAAAAAATTCTTAATGTCTTAGAAGAAATATATAAGTTATATGAAATTACGTAGAATTAAATAAACTAAATTTTGGTGTACAACACAACAAAATCGAATGAGTATTTTCTAGCAGACTCTAGCAGAGCTCAAACTGGAGTAAATTGCTTTTTGAATCCGATAGTAAGCTTTAACCCTTAAAAGTACTTCATGTGGCCATTACGTATGTAATGAGTAATACAAAATAGCTATGAGTTAATTAATTTTTGCTTCTCTTAAAATTAACTGAATTTGTTTCATACTTTGGGAGAAAGTCAGCTTAGACCGAAAGGAAGGTCGTTATGAAAAGCAGAAAAATCGTTTTTAACTATTCCATTATGTAAGATATTTTTTAACATAGCTGTAATATGAAAGTAAAAAGGTTCAATTGGTCAGTATTATAAACAGTTGTATTCTATACAATCTCTTATTTAATTTGATCTACACCTATGGAAATTCAGAGTACTATTCTAAATAAATAAATCTGCGAATAAAATAAAGAGCTGTGATAATTCCAAAATCATGTCTTAGTAAGTTTTTGTTGATACTACTATTGAAAAGATTACTTAAAATTTATTTTTATCCTCTTGGCAGTTTTATTTTATACCTATAATAATAAAATAAATTTTATAATTATCTTTTTCCTTTTAAATTTCTCTAATGACGACCATACCATTATTTTTCAGATATGTGATTGCAAGACGATACTATTTGGACATTGAGAAAAATTAATTATTGACTAATGCATTATTTCTTTCCTTGTAAAACCAGTATTATATAATAAACCAGAATATATTTTTAAAGCTGAGACAGTGTTCTTTCATTTCAAATAGATTTACTTTAAGTGTTTTATAAAATGTAAGTAAAATGTATAGCATCATTTTTGAAGATCTATTTACTTCTAAAAGCAGTATAATTTTTTGAAATTACAAGTTCAGTCAATGTCCGTTTTCCTGTGTAATTTGCCCAAGCAACATAGATGTTCATGAAAATTTGAGCTTAGGTTCTTCTTAATCTCTACTTCAAAGTTAACTGTATCAGTGGATGGTTTTACTTTGGAGGTGAATGCCACTCTTTCTCTGGGATGAAAAGTGTTATATTGGAAATAAGTCCAGACTGGCTAATTCTAAGCTTCTTTTGTCTAAAAGATTTTGTCTGAAAATCAATACTACAAGTTATTTTCGAGAGAAAGTGACGATTTTCTAGCCAAATAACCAATGTTTTATGGAGGGAGGGGGATGCGAAATAAAATGCAAATGCGAATAACTCAGCAAGTAAGCATTTGAATAAAAAACATGCTTACTTAATTTAAATATTGCTTATAACATAACAAATTTGTAAGTTTTTGTTTTCTGTAGTCCTATTGTAAATGGAGTAGTAGCTTGTTGAAAGATGGCTCTCATTCGTCAAATAAAAAAATTGAGTCAACTTGAAATAGTAGAAAAACGTATTTTTCAGGGATAACTTAAAGACCTGTTTGAAAATATTTCTTACTACTTACAATGTACTTTATATACTTGTAATGTGTTCTAGAAGTTAGAGCTTAAATTGAAGAGAGCAATTTTGTAAAAATTTGCCTTTTCTTCAGAGTAATATTAAAAATATTAATGATAAGCAACATTTTGCTATAGGTTTTGTTTTTTTGATCATTTTTTATCCTATTGGGTAAAAATTGAGCAATTAATGACCGTTTAAAGTTTGTATATGTTCAATAGTAACTTGTACAAAGAATATGAACTTGTTCAAACCCTTTCAGAAAAAAGGGCTGACAAAGAAATTCAATTTACTTGAACAAAACCAACAAAATGGGGTTTTAAAGGGCTTTTTAAAGATGAGAAAAAACTTCTAGATATTTTAGAAAAACTAAGTGTTAAGAGACAAAGCGCAGATATTTTCAATCATCTTGCAACTGTTAAATAAATTTTGTAAGCTTGCTAGTACTGTACTATCATGTTGTATTAACTTACAAAGAACACTGAATTAAATAAACTGAAGAAGGTTACTTACTTACCTGCTTATTTTGAAATAATGAGATATGAATCTTATAAAAGCTACTATGAAAAAAGTGCAGTAAAATTGTGCTCTCTCGTTCCAGCAATTGGTGCTTCAATTGAATAAATAATTAGGATTTACTTACAGACCAAGTTCTAGCTGGGAAATACAAATTTAATGCACTTGATTGAGGTTGGATTGATATTGGTGGTGTATTAAATCCAATCAAAAACCCCATCAACCTGCACCTCTAGAGCTGTTTGAAATGAATTTTGTCCCTGTAAGAAAGGGTGCGGTTCAACAGTGGTTCAGGAGTGGTATTTGATCCACCCATCCATAAACAAAATTGAACCCTTCTCTTGAAATGTTTGCCCTTCTCTTCTCTTTAATTCAGCGTAATGAGAAGAGAAGGGCATTTGTGCAGCTCAGAATTTATAACATAGTATGAAGATAATAATTGTCAATCATTTATGCACCAAGAAGAGCACAAGCAGAAAGATTAAGATGAAAAGAATGAGGAGGAAAAGGAAGACTAAAGTGAAGAGGAGTTATGTTTTTATAAAAAAAAAAAAAAAAAATGAATGAAAAGAAATCAGTATTTCCAAAAAATAAGATTTGTAATATGAGCTAAAAAATTTGACCAATTTTTTCAATAAATGTTAAAGAATTAAAGTAGTAATCTCAAATTAATATCACTCTATGATTAAATAATTCCAAGTTGTTGGAAAATATTGTTCAAAGTTACTTTTGAATGACTTCTCTTTAATAAGGGGTGGTTTTCAGTCGGGTTCCATTTGAAGTGATCCAGGGTGTGTTGCTTGACTATTTTTAAATTTGATGAAACTTGCCAGGTTGTTTCTCTCATATCTCAAGACTTTAAAACCATCAAAAAGAATTTTTTTTCTTTGGTGGTTCACCTTTGGTGGCCATTTTGGATTTGCTGCGCACACCCATTTTCGCTAATGTAAGGGTTTACAAGAATGGCCGTAACTGATTAAGTATTTGTCTTAAAAGAATGAAACAAAAACCATTTTGTTTATAAACTAACAATGTAAAATAAAGGTCCAGTAGCTTATTTACCTATCTCTTGTATTTCTTTTTGAAAATCCTAAGACAAATACAATAAAGCAATCGACAAAATGTCTCTTTTGTAATTTTTTTCAAAGACAAGGGTAGTGAAATGCAATGTGTTAATTTTTTTCTTTGAAGATATATGTTCGTAGTATTACCATAAATAATATGAACTGTTATATACTAACCCTACAGTTTTTATAAATTTTTCAAAAGTGAAATTTTTGAAAAATTAGCAATTTTGGCTATTAATAACTCTGATGGGGTTGGTGATATAAAACTAAAATTTACATAAAAGGAAGGTCTCATGTATATGTACCTAGGAAATAAAAAACATTCTTGTATATTGTACTGGGTAAAAAGTTACAAATTTTTTAAAATGACTAAAAATCCGGTAAAAGCGAGATTTTTGCTATTTGTTTGCTCTATAATTGCTACAAAATGTTTGATTTTGCACTTTATTGGAGTACATTGTTTATATTTCTACATTTTTGAAGTGTGACCTTATAAATAAATCCTGTATATATATATATATATATATATATATATATATATATATATATATATTCATATATATTTTGTTTTTAATTGACTGTGTGGTGGTAATTGCTTAACTTTAAACAATCACGAACAATTGGCCCAACTAAAGTTCAATCTACAATTATTTTTCAGTTTTCATGACTTGTGATTAATATTACCCTTGTAGGCTATAAATAATAAGAAGCTAGTCAGTTATTGAAAACTAATATGATTTATTACAATTGATTAATAATACCTATATAATTCCTTGTAAGCCGAATCACATTGAAAGAACAAATAATAAAAATAAAAGTAAATATGTACATATTTGTTTACAAGAATTACTTTGATTTTCATACAGTATTTACAATTATAAGAGTTACTTTGATGATACATGATTAACCAACAGCATTGATATTTCTTCTGATAGTTCCTTTGAAATGATGTGTGAACGGCCAGTAACTGTTGTAAGTTCTAAAGGAGTCAATTTCCTTAAAACATTGCTGATTGGCACCCACATTGTGTCATCTTGAGACTTCTTGAATGATATGCGTGGTCCAGATGGGTGATAGAAATGAACTAGCACATCATCATTATCATTACTTATGTCCATCACCTCACCTATCCACCACTCATTGTCGTAGACACAAGCGATTGAGTCATTTCTTTCAATTGAAAGGGGAACACTGCTTGAAACAGGGTGATCTTGATAAACCAAGGATTCAGAAGTGAAATAGCACCTGCAAATACCTTCTGATAAGGGAATGTACTTGTGATAGCCCCTAGTTCCAACTATTCTTTTGCAGCAACCAAATCGGCTTCTCAAAGTTTCTGAAATTTTGACTATTTCATCTGATTTAATCAAAAAAAAACCTTATGTTCTTCAATTTCTCATTACAAAATAAAAACATCATCAACGGTCATTATTTGATTGTTCAGGGGTCTCTGTAAGCTTGCTTTAGCTACTTCTCGTTTGGTGGTTCCACCAACGCCTCGCATGCATTTTTTCCATGGGAAGATCCAAAGAAGTGCCATTCTGCGTCGAGGCCAAAGTCTTTCTGATGACTACAAACATTTACAACATTTTTTTGTTTTTGTACTGACTTGCTGCTCCATCAGTAAAATACATTAATTTTTTTATTTGTGGATGTTCTTCTTTTATGTGATTTGTCAAAATTTGTTGGAAACAATAAAACACTCTATTCAAAATTCTCGTTTATTATCAACTTATTTTATTAAAAATTATACACACTAATATATATACACACTATACATTATTTACAATATATTTATACTTATATTCTTTAAATTATTTATTCAGAATTAATTATTGTCTTGTTTGTTTACAAATAAAGTTGTGTTGCCTGATGATGCCTGATGATGCTGGCGAAAGGCCTAGTTGAAAATTAAATATATTGGTTTTATTGTTAATTTAATAATTTGAACATATTAAGTGACCGATATCAACTCTCAACTTCACTAGTAATAGTATAGTTGAAAATCCAAAATTGTTCGTATACATACATGTTAAAGGAAAAAAATATTACACTCCAACCCAAATTATAAGACGGTGAGTTGTTACAGAGGTGATTTTGCAAGTAAAGATGTGTTCCTCCAACTAGTAAATATCACTGAATGGCTCAACATAGAAGTGCATGCAGATTTGATCAGAACAATTAACCATCAAATACTGATTTGTATTTATACTTATCGGATTGTGTCTCGATTTCAACGGGAATATTAAAATTTATTAAAATGCAAGAAACATCTTGATACTAAATTATTTAGGTAATTTCTAGGTTCTTGTATTTAAAATTATGGTAAGGCATATAAGAACTGATTGGCATAAACCCTCTTTATATATGTTTATTTACCACATATGATGCATATAAGAAGGTTTATAGTATTCTACAGTTCAATTAATTTACATTGGTTTACTGGGCAAGGTTAATATCGTAGATTAGAGTTAGTGTTACAAGAGTGTGTGTCCATAGCTGTTACTTCACAGTTTAAGTAACCTAAAGTGTTCTATAGCACTAAAGTGTATGTATGGGTGGAAAGGTGGGTGAATACAATTGTTTGTTTTTACTTTTTATTTTATTTTACTGTATGCCAATGGCATTAACTTTATATTTATACTTCGTTGAGGGACAACGGTCCAAAACCCATGACAAATTTAAGTGGACCTCCCGGGATTTGAACCTGTGACCCTCTGTATTGGAAGCAGAAGTGCTAACCACTAGGCTAGCAAGAAGCCTAAGCCCATTTGTAATTGGGCGGGAGTGAGTCGGTATGTATATGGGGGAGACGGGTGGGTCAGTACCACTGTTGGGTAAGGGCGGGCAGGCGAGTCAGTACCACATCACATATGAGTGGGTGAGTGGTAAAAAAAACTTCCCGAGACTTACAAATCATTCATGGCCAATAACAATTTCATATTGCTAGCACAAGAAGGCATTAGTCAACTAATTACAAAGTCATTAAGTCTAAAGTAAGATAGTGGTAAGTATGGATATATTTTTATGAGGCTATCACTAGTGGTAAGTATGGATATATTTTTATGAGGCTATCACTAGCTATAATTTAGCTGATTAGCTAACAAAGTGATAATTTTTTTTGATGACCTCTGATTTATATGTGTGTATAATTAATATTACACAGCTGAACCTCGCAAATTAAGATTCCACTAATCCAAACTTTTGAAAAAAATAAAAATAAATAAAATTAAAGATTAAATATGTACTTACTATACATTGTATAACCAGAAAATTGAATAGTGTAGGATTAAAAGAACATAAAATAATGTATACAAAATTACTTTATAGTGTATATAAAGGTAAAAGATAAAATTCAGTTCCCTTAGAGCCTTGAGTAAAAGAAAATTGTTGACACCCTTGTGAAAATGTTGTATCCCTTAGGTGCATTCTTAACACATTCAGTGGTATATTGTCGTAAAGTCGGCCACGCCGTCCGATCGCTAGTGGCTGAGTGGCCGTCTAGTCGGCCAACCAGTTTTCACCAGTGATGGCTGATGGCTGTCTAGTCAGCCAAACTGCCTCACTCACATTATTAAAACAGTCTTCGCCCAGTCTCTGACGGGTTCGCTTGCTAGTAGGTCCCATCCTTCTGCGATATCCTACGTTGTTTTCAGTTTCCGGTTACGGTTGTTTTGGAGTTTCTATTACTGTTTTTAATTAGTTTTTTCGAGAAATTAGGAATAAAATTAAGCAAAAATGTGTAGAATTTACTGCAAAGAAGGAAAAATAAAAAATACTGTATTTATGTTCTACAAATGCCCTGACCAACCTGAATTGTGTTCTGTAGCATGTTTTGAAAAATTTATCTCATATTAGACTAATTGTGAAAAAAATGTTATAAATGGACCCGATAATATTAGTTTTTAATCTTTTTCATTGGTTTTACTTAATTCCTTATACTACTAACTATTTTACTACAAAAGTGGTGTAAAAAATCTTGGACGTAAATTTTTTGGCAAAGTCGTTCAGCAGGGGCTGATGGCCGACTAGACAGCCATGCATAAAAATTAATTTTTTTGAGCCTTCCACAAATACAGACTACTTCTGACAGTCATAAATTGACACCATATAATCACGAAAATGAGTTTTTGAAAAAAAAATTTTCATCCATTGGGGTAAGTTTTTAATTTATATATGTAGCCATACATGGTGAAAATGGAAACATGGCCTTAGCACTGAATGTGTTAAAGAAGTCAGTCTTTCTACTGACATAAGGAGCTGTGGCAAGTGGACGCAATGAGGTTGAACCATCCATGCATTAACATTACATCTGCCAATAACACGTACCAAAAATCAAACAACAGTTTTAGAGTTAAACTACTCAAAATGACATACTAAATAACGAACCATACACCAAATTTGTTAAAGTACTGTAATGTTAAAATAATACATTAACTCAGTATTAACAATAATTAAAATGAATACATAGAATAAAAACAGTAATTGGGATATGCAAAACAATACAAGTACACACTAACAGTGTCACTGGCTGTGCATCAATCTGAGATTTGAAAGAGAGGAAGATAGTGACAGACAAGTGCAGAAACTTAATGCTTGTTGGCCAGGCAACAGCCCTGTGTCTTACATTGGCCTCTATGGCTTCGTAATCTGCCAGTATGGTCAATATAACAACTGTGTTTAGGCAGCATGTTGGTAGCTACAAGATTACTTTGACAATTAGTTATGCTAATCTCTAGATAATCTGAATTTGTCAGTCTGAACAGGCTGTCCTCCCAATTAGTTCGGAATTTCAAGGTTCAATATATATATAAATATATACCCGAATTTATATTTTTTGCAATCATATATTAAGGGTAATTTTGTGTAAATGATCCATCAAATGTATGTATAAGGCTATCCAGAACATAAATAAAATCACAAGTTAACTTATTTGAAAAAAAAAAAAAATCAATCTATAAACAACATTTTGCAATATGATAAAACAATAACTCAACCAAAGTAAGTACTGCACTGAACATGATAAGTTTGCTACATATAATTTAATTTTGTTGAAAAAAACTACTGTAGTTACTGTGAAAAATATTCAATGTTGGGTGATGGAAGTGTCTTCATTCCCAACACATGATAAGATTAGACCCTAGTCCTATCTATCTACACATGAATATTGTAACACTGATAATATAGGGTGCACCTCCATTTCATACTATGTCGAGGAAAGTAAATTACTACACCTAACATTCTTTTAAGGTACTCAAAGCTTTAGATTTGTTTTGCAATTTTGACTGTTTCATATCATATTACTGATGACATTATGTTCATAATGACCGTTTGTCTTGCTTCGATTAAAATTGAAAGATTATGCCTAGGAAAACGTAAAAGTGAGAGAGGTGAAGATGGATGGATAGATGGGACGAAGGGAGAGAGAGAGAGAGGGAGTAAAGTGTGTTGCTAGTAATAACTGGTGTCAACAAACATGAACTAATTTCCATCAAAGTTGAAACAAGTGACATCTTTTCCTATGGATTGAAACATCTGATGTAAATAATATTGAAACATGCAGTAATACGTAAAGTATGCTGCCTAAATAATCCAAAAGCATTGCATAAGAAATTCTGTGCTACTAATAGTAAAAAAAATCAGGTATTCAGTGTTTGTTATTATTTCTATTGAATCAGCTAATATTTATATGTGTATACATCTAGATTAATGAAACGTTACTCTGCTTTAGGTATCATCATGTCGAAAATTGGAATCAATGGTTTTGGCCGTATCGGACGTCTGGTCTTACGAGCTTCATTGGAGCGTGGTGGACAGGTGAGCTATTCAACAAATTTCTTGTGCTACTGATGTCTCCCTCTAAAAGACCAATCTCTTTGACCTAATCTTCTTCCTCTCGACTAAAAACTAAACCAGTCTTCAGCATAACCTTCTTCCCTTTTCATAAGTATATTTATTGATACTCTCGTACAAATTAAAAATCTATGAATTTGTTTCTAGACAACATATGAACTTAAGAGAATGTATTAGAACGTATCATAGCTATTGTCGACACCAGTGGCATAGAAGAGAAGGTATAGAACATATCATAGCTATTGTTGGCACTTGTAGCGCAGAAGAGAATGCATAGAACATATCATAGCTATTGTCGGCACTAATGGCGCATTGTTGTAACCCAGCTACTTGGCGACAAATTGTTATGGAGATTGTAGTCGATGCTCAATCCTCTTAATAACAAAATGGTATCCATTCAATGGTTTCTATTGGCGTGGAGGACACTACTGGAAGTCTGGGATGTCCATGTTGGGTGGTGGTCAATGTCTAGATGTTTTGAAGACCTATACATATACCTCAGTTGTATATGTATAGGTGGGTCAATACCACTGTTTGTTTATGGATGGGTGGTTGGGCCATTAACCTCTGTATGTGTATCACATCTTATCAGAGTAGCTGTATTAGGATTTCATACAGCTGTTGTGTAAAACCCTTAAGACCTACATTGTATGGTGGGTCAATACCACCGTACATTGTACGTACTGGCCATCACCACAGAGATGTTGGATACCCTCCTACCCAACATACCATTATAGTGGTGAAGGCCCTCCTAACCACCCTAACACGTACAGTGGTGATGTCACAACTTGTATCAGGCTTGTCAGTTCACTGAAAATCAGACCAGTACTATGTGGCCTCGGATTCCATTTAAAGATGTAGATCCCTTAGTTGTCCATGCTATTGGCATGTGTCTGCGTCTTATATCTAAGCACGATTTATGACAATAACTTGTAACAAATAAATATGATTAAGTTACAAAATTACAAATTAATTATCATACATCTTTACAGTTAATATGTAAAACAATAATATTAATGTTTCCTGTAGGGCCTATGTTAATACAATACATTAGTTAATAAGTTCCTGTCAAACTAGGTTCAGTAATTGAAAGCTGTAATTTTCTAAAATAAATATATATTTTTTACAGTAATTACAATTTGAAAAAGAATTGTTTCAACATTGATAGCGATGAGCTAGTTAGATATTTTTGTGTTAACAATACATGTAATATGAATTTGTACATTTTAAAATAAAAATTTGAATGTTTTCTAATTTACTTTTGTTATTTAATAGTTTTTAATCAATAACTGTTATAGTATTGATAAATACTGTAAACAATATTTTATATTTTATTCTTATGAAAACTGAGAAAAAACTCCTTTTTTAACACACTACACTAGAACCATAATATTAGCATTTAAGTAAATGTGTAAAGGAAGTGGGGAATTGCTATTGAATAAAAAATAAAGCAAGACATTTAAAAGATCACCAGATAATGTACTGTTTGTAAACAAACTCAGGCCAACTTTTGACATGTATGAACAGGTTATTTAGGATCAGTAATGGTGGTTCTCATCACCACCTAATAATTACAAATATAAACTCACCAGACATACCCAAGATTGTATTGACAATATCCTTGTTACCCAGGTAGTTGCCATTAATGACCCCTTCATCGGACTGGACTACATGGTGTACATGTTCAAGTTCGACTCCACTCACGGCCGATTCAAGGGAGAAGTTAAGGCCGAGGGAGATTTCCTTGTTGTCAATGGTAAGTGAATACTGGATTGATTCATTTATTACATTCAAATGTTAACAGTAGGCTACTTGACAAATATTAACTATTCACTGAAATAATATTAGTCCTAAATATCCAATACAAGAAGTAAATGACTGGTGTTAACATTAATTGAGAGTAATGTTAAGTTTAAATGAATTTACGTTTCATTTTGGATCCAATAGGACCCTGCACTAAGATACTACTGTTGGTGCAGAAATTGTGTGTAAACTCGGGTACTCATAGTTTCTGCGCCGAAAGAAAGTCCATAGAGCAGGATCCTGGGGCTATAACCCTCAGTAAAAACTGTTAAGATGTAAACTATTTGACAGATAATATGAACAATAGATATAGAGGGCTATTTTTAATTTGTATTATAGTTTATCGTATTAATTAAAAAGGATAATTTTATATTGTTATATAAATCATTGATAACTGCTTATCCTTAAAAATATACTTTTTTGAACTTAAGACAAGTATACACATTTCGGTTTGTTTTCAAATCTATATGACTGACTGACTCACTCATCACGAAATCTCAAAAACCACCAAACAAATTTACACAACATTTTAAAGGAAGTTAGCTTTAGTATCGAAGGGACCCACTAAGAAAGGATTTTTTAACCCTCTCTCTGTTATGGTTCGTATTACGAACCATTAAAACGGCCGCGCGTATGTTAAGGTTCGTATTACGAACCATTTTGCAGCGCTACGCTAAAATGATTCTCGTGCGATTACGAAACGTCCGATCGCAATAAGAGTATACTCGTTTTAAAGATCGAAAACAGCACTACATTTTCATATATATACATGCTGTCATTGGTCGAATTTTAGTTTAGTTGTCTTTGGTCAAAGTATGCGTCAAGTTTAGTATGATCGAGTCAGCTGTCAGTAATGAGGTTTGTTGGAGTTGTTTACATTTCTGTTTGTGTTTAGTGAAAATGGATCCTAATTTCGCATTGTTTCAATAACATTGTTTATAATAACAATAATAATAACACAAACATTGTTTCAATAAATTACAACACTTTTGGAGGCCAGTAAGGGTGGGAAGAAAAAGGAAGCTTGCAGATGATAACACATCAGACTAAAAGTATCGATGAAAAATAATGTACATAGTTGTGTTTATTTACCTAACTTTTTTTCCTTTGATAGTATTGCTAAACATGTGTATATATTTTAAATCTACATTACATTTCTAACAACTTGGCTATCTTGAATTTTTCATTTCTTCATAAACCATATGTGCTAACTGAGCCAGAACTTATAAAATATAAATTTATAAATATTTTTTTATGTTTACTTCTCAACACCTTCGAAACCAATCAAGGTAAGGACTCAAAATATATTTCATATTATAGAGCATGTTTTTGTGAATAAAATGGTATACAATAAGTCTTAGTTACTGCTACATTTATACATTATAGTAATTTTTATGTAAAACCTTGCAAAATCGTAAAAACAGTGTAACATTTTAGGGTTATTAGTGCAACAGTGGGAGGGTTAAAATTCCATTCTTAAGGGGTACACAGAGCCTCTAAATGTCCTTTTTACCTGAAGAATAACATAAGGTTGATTTTAGTAAATTAATAACAGCTGTTTTGTAAATAAACATGTTTATTTTGTATATTTGATGCATTAGGAGTTTAATCATCAGCTGTTAAACAACAGCAAATGAAATAAACACGTTTGAAATAGGCTAAGTAATACCCTACACTAATAAATAGGCAGCAATGCAAGTAGTGTGAATGAAATACAGTAAATAAATTTAATATTGTGATTTTACACTATATAGTGAATATAATAGGCAGCAATGCAAGTAGTGTGAATGAAATACAGTAAATAAATTTAATATTGTGATTTTACACTATACAGTTAATATACTATTATTTGTAGTCAAAGTCACATGCTGAGGCCGAAGGCCAAGGTGTATCGAGCGCAACGAGGGTTGGGGTTGGTACGCGAGGCATGTAGGGGTTTCCCCTAGTTATATAGATAAAATTAACCTTAGAGAAAATTTATTAATAAAATTGAAAAACAAGAAAAGAATAAAACACATTTAAAACGTTTGTTGCTGATGGCGCGGTTCCGCACCATGTCCCATGATCCATACATGCGTTTAGCACGGTTCTGCGCCATGTTGTTAGTTTTGTGTTATTTCCTCAGTGTTTTCAGCATTTAGTGAAATGCTGTGATTCGATGTGAGCACTCCATAAACGTTCTGTCGAACCAAACATTAGCATTCTATGTATTTGAATAAAAATTGTTCAAATATTCAAATAAACCAAATATTCATTAATTTCACTGCTCCTAGTGAAGGGTATCACTTGGATGTTAGCAGTGTTAAGCAAATAAGGAATTTTAACATTTTTAAGTAGGTATATTATAGTATTCATTTTTTATAGTTTGTATTTCATCCACAACTGGCTTTTTGTATTTCACACGCACGCACCCACACACACCCACACACACCCACACCCACACACACTTGTACAGGGTGTCCAGCTTTGACTGTCACATATTTAGAGGATGTTTTTCAGGTCAATACAAGCAAATAATGCCATATAACATGTACCCTATCTTGATTTGTTTTCTGTCTGTGTGTCTGCATGTTTTTTACAAAAATTAGAATATCTCTAAAAACATTTGACATACAATATTGAATTTTTGTATGAAAGTCTATCTTACAAAGACACAATTCATATAGAAAGGCTTAATGTCTACTAAGATTATCAGTTTCAAAATGGCGGCTGTCTAAAGATTTAAAAGTTAAATATTAAAAAAACTTCACATTTTACCAAAAAATGTCAAGATACAATACTTATAAACTACGTTATGCCAAATTCAATGGTATGACAATTTAAAAGATCGGTTGATAAATAACAGAGAACATTTTTTTGTTACTGAAATCAGTGTTATCTGAATACTCTTTACTTAAAAAACAGTGCTTTCAGTCACAAAAAATAGGTTTTCTCTGTTGTTTATCATCTGGTCTTTTAAATTACATACTGTTGAATTTGGCATGAAGTAGTCTACAAATATTGCGTCTTAACATTTCTTGTTAAAATTTGTAGTTTTTTATGTTTGACTTTGACATTTTTAAACAGCCAATTTGAAACTGATAATTTTAGACATTCAGCCTTTCTACATGAAATGTGTTTTTGTAAGATCAACTTTAATACAGAAATTCAGTATTGTATGACAAACGGTTTTTGAGATATTCAAATTTTTGTAAAAAACACTTATAGACACATAGACGGAAAACAAATCGAGATATGACACATAAGTATTACACAATTTTTTGTAGTTCTACAATAATATTTCAAAGCAACTCATCTAAACTCTAAATTTTTTGTTGACTATAATTTTGTGAGGAGACAACCTCATGGTACAGTTAGTTATTTTTGTAATTTTTATAAAAATGCTTCACCATGGAGTGGATCTGGAGCTAACCTTAAATCTAATCTCCAAAGTACCTGATTGCATGTGTGAACTTAAATAAATGTATAGCTACAACTCCTTCATATTGAAATGTGCAAATAAGGAACATGTTTAGGAACTACAGATGTTATCTTGAAACATGGAATTATATAAAACACTACAGGTGTATCATTTTGCTTTTGCTTCTTTTAATTGGTTTTAGTTTTCATATTGTAACTATGTTTTATTGTAACATTATTACATAGCATAAGCTATGCTATGTAATAATGAACATAGCATAGCTTATGTTTTTTTTGTGTGTCTTTAAAACATAAGGACGAGGAAACTGTTTTTTAAGACAACCTGATAACCCCTATGCAAACTAAGCATTTTGATTCTTAACATGGATTGGTCGGTAGCATAGTTGGTTCAATCCTAGCTTCATGTGCTAAAGGTTCTCAGTTCGATCAGTCAATACATTTTGAGAAGGATCAGCTGATAATCACTGGCTGTTCATTTGTCATTGGGCTTAATTAATGACACTTTCTAAGGAATAGTCGGCCTTAGTTTGTAACAATGACTACATTCGCTCATCTACACTCATCACACTCATTCGAAATCCATATTCGCCCATATCTTGACGATCGCCGTCTTATGAATAAATAAATAAATCATTGCAGAATGTAAGGGGATTGGTGTTTACTTTTAACACAAACTTCACCAAGGTGGTCATATATTACCAAATAGAAGACATTTTTAATAATGATAGTTATGATAAAGTACTGTATTATTTAATGTACATAGTAAGCATATGGTAGATCATAACAATAGCCCTACAGTTAATTCTGAAAATGTATTAAAATGATTTTTAATGAACAGGAAACAAGATTGCCGTTTTCTCAGAACGGGACCCCAAGAGCATTCCCTGGGGAAAGGCTGGTGCTGAATATGTTGTAGAATCTACTGGTGTGTTTACGACAATTGAAAAGGCATCGGTAAGTAAATGTTCAGTTACAAGTCTGTTAACATTACGTTCATTGATACATTAATCACCTAAAACAAAGTTCATATTACTGACTGGGCAATAACAAGGTTTGTAAATATCTGCAGATGAGAAGCAGGAGTCAGGCTAGGATTGTGAATAAATAATGATTGTACAATCCTTGACACCATACAATTGTACAATCTGACAATACAATACAATCTGACACCATACAATTCACCAGATACATGTAATATTAGTATCTGTGAACATGAAAAGTAGTGCAATGTTAAAAAAAGTTGATTGTAATATGAATTCAAACAATTTCAATCTTTGCATTTTAAGGTTTATCAATGAATATGTTTAGTATAAACCATATTCACTTTTCTTGAATGTAGCATATATAACTGCTTGATGGACTTATTGGATGTACTCTTGACTGTCACTAAACAACATTAGTGGCCCTTCCACTCATCCAACAAGCTTGTACAGTGTATAATGTGACATTAAGTGTAAAACATTATCTGTAATGGTGGTGTAGGCTCACTTGGAAGGAGGTGCCAAGAAGGTCATCATCTCCGCCCCCAGTGCTGATGCACCCATGTTTGTGGTTGGAGTCAACTTGGAAACCTACGACCCATCATTCAAGGTTGTGTCCAACGCTTCTTGCACCACCAACTGCCTGGCCCCTCTGGCCAAGGTCATCCATGACAACTTTGAGATTGTTGAAGGTCTGATGACTACCGTACATGCCATCACTGCCACCCAGAAGACTGTGGATGGACCCTCTGGCAAGGTAAACATTTGGTTTGCAACTTATTAAAGTTACATCTATTTTAACAGTAACATTTACTTTACAACTCACTTTTCAACAATTAATAGGTGAAAAAGTATCAAAACCATTGTTTTATTAAAGTACTTAAAATGAAGTTTGCTTTAATTAATGAAGCATAAAGTTATATTTGAATAAAACCAGTTAAACTAGGAGGACTTCATTATTGTGGCAATCAGGAAAAATACAAACATTTGGCCTCACACTACTATTGTATACTCCACTTTACATTAATATCTTTGTGATAGAATATCAACTTAAGAGTCTGTCGGCCATGTTGGTCAGTAAACAGTTATTTTTAACAGATTTTTCCAAACAAATTGCATGTGATCAAGAATGAAATTGTGCAATATTTGACGCCATTTGATGTACAATTGTACAGAATAAATAAAGATTTTTTTTTACTTTGTGCGTTGGAACTGTTTTACGAATTCCTAATTAGTTTTGTAGAAAAAAATACAACAAATATTAAGTTTGAAGTTTTTATTTTCACCTATTTTTCAAAACTAGACATATGTATTCAAAATATTAAAAGCAAATCCAATGTGCAATGTGATTTAAAATGACACCTAATACACAACTTTTGGTTAATAAGTAACGAAAAACATGGATTCGCAAATAATATTGTTCTTATGGGATTAAAACCAACATGACTGACAGTCTCTGCAGACTCTTAATAAACATTAACCCTTGAAGCGCTAAGCTAAATTACTAGCTATTGCTCATTTACAAAAAAGATATACATTTTTATTTTTAATGTTAATTTTAGTTTTGTTTATATGGGTTAATAACAACAAATAAAAACCACATATTACATTTTTATCTTTATTTTTTACAAAGTTCTAATAGTTTTATAAACAACATACCTATTTCCAGAATAATGATTTTGTGTGAAACTTCTCGATTCATTTTGTGTGATTTTGTGTGAAAACACACTAAATAAACACACACATATACTGATAAACTATAAAAAAAATTGAAAACAAAATATATACAATAAGTAAAACACAAAAAAGTCAAACAGTGAAGACACAATAGCGCAGGCGGCAGTGAGCGAGGCAGACGGTAGACTAAACAATGGCGCGCCTCCAGGCGCTAGCCGCTGTAGGCGACCCCTCCCAACCAGGTATGTGGCGGCATTCATCAAAGCCAACGAGTCAATAACACACAAAACCCTTGTTTTTACGCATCAATGTATTGAATAACGTTGGCGCAACATAACGCAGTAGTTGAAATGGCAAAAAGTAGGTCACAAATAATTTTAGGGGATAAATATGCAAATTGCGTTTTAAAGCGCTAGCCGCGGTATAGAACCTATACACGCTGCGTCTAATTGCGCAAGCCGCTGGGTAAGGGTTAAGAGACTAAAAATTAAATTATTAGCACTTGATAAAATAAATGTATTTGTATGAGCTTAACTCAAAAATTAGTATATTATATTTTCTTCACGGACTGTTTGAAGAATATCAGTGATATCGATAAAAAAAGGTGATAAGTGAGTCATGGCTGCATATGGGATTTTTAGTTCATTCTCTAGATGAAAGATACTATTGTACGTGTATGGATGGGCTGGTGGGTCAACACCACAAGAGTCACTCCTCTTTTCAAGTTCGCCAATTGTAATTTGACCATAATCACTGTCCAATTTCCATTATTTCTATCACTGCACAAATATTTGAAATTATAATCAATAATAAAAAAAATAATAAATACCAACCACTGCTTCCTGTACTCTCGAACAATCAGAGTGGATTTTTCCTTAGAAGATACAAAATCTACTCAATACAGTAGTTAAAGAGCACTTTCTCAATTAGTTGATTCAGAAGTAAATGATATCCAAACATATTTTTGTTAGTGGATTATTTTACTGCAAAAAAATGTGTTAGAATTTTTTTTAACAAAATAATCAAGTTTTTATTCATACTTAAACAATCAGTTTGTGGTTTTTAAAGGCCAACAATCTCATTAATATTGTTATATCAGGAGAAACCCATGGGGCGAATTTGGTTTACCGCCTTTTTAATTTGCTGATTGATGAAGTTTACCACATTGTTATTATTTACTGTTGATTTGAACGTATTCCGTGAGGTTAAGACTGTGGTGATGTTATGATTTTGCTGGGGATGTAGATCATATTGCAGATTGGATTACGAAACCCATATTACTCTCAATATTAACATTTTCAGTTATTTTACAACTAAACACTGTTTGGGTCCTCATTAAAAAGAAATGATCAGACCAAAGATTTAGAGTTGATTGATTCTGTACAAAATGTTATCTTTCTAGTTAAATATTATCAAAAGTTGTAAAAAAAGTTTATTTTGGGTTTATTTTCTGGCAATCATGAAATGTTCAATCCATTTCAACCATTTAAGTACTTCATTTTGCGCATGTAAAGCCAATTCTACAATATATATGTATAGTCTGGTATACAACCATTTTACTGCTCAGAAGCTATAGATAAAAGTTGAAAGAAGATTTTACGGTTTCTATACTACAAAGATATTATCTCAATGCTAATGCTGTACCATATTGAAAGTTATTAAAACTATCTAAATGAATAGCATGTTATAAAATTATCACTATTCAATTACTTCATTTACACAACATTTTAAATAGGTTTGTTGACAGTAAGTTTTTGCCTGTCATAAATGAATGTTTATATTCCACAATTTTAGAATAGATAAAAAAATTTACTTTTTTACACTTATGAAGTTTTAAATTTTCTCTTAATACCATGATGTGTTTTTACAATTAAGTTTTGGGCAATTAACATTGCAATTACAGTAAAACTTGCTTCAAGAATAAATTATGCTTGAACCAGGCTTTCGTTTCATATTGATCTATTTAGTTATTCTTCATAAGTTCAATAACTATGTTGTTATGAATCAGATGAATTTAATTTCCAAGTAATATACATCAATATTATATGATCTTTCATATAATATTTAAATTTGTCAAAACAATAGTTCATGTTGTGTCAATAAATATTTTATTTTATAATCTATGCTATGTATGTAATAAATTCAGTTATAAGTTGAAGAGAACATTTTAATACTTCTATATATAAGTTTTATTGTTATATGGTTTTTAGCAAAAGTGAGTAAGAGAAAAAAAAAACAATGTAAAATAATTTTACAAAATTTTGGTTTATGTATTTTCTATACTTAAAGTGTGTGTTAAACAAAATTTATGTAAATTCTGGTGTGAGAATCATTGTTACAACACTCGATGGAAAGATTACATTATAAAAGATCACCATAGACTAGAACTATTTACAAAAAACTACATTGAATGAGATTTCTTAAAATTATCCCAGAAATTTTGAAACCTTTAGATAAAAATGTTAAGTAAAACAGTTTGCAACAATACCTTTTTGACTTGGACTATATTTGATGGAAGAAATTGTAGAATATTTCTTTATTATAATTTTCATTAGAATATTACCGTAAAATTATTTTCCTTGTTGTTTTATAATATTGTATACATCACTGACTATGCAGTATATGTCTTTGATTTCATATGACACTGTTTCATCTTTACTTCAGCAGCATCAAATAAAGAAAGATTTGAATTTGACCTAGTTTAAATTTATTAGTAGATTATGTTGCAAGAGTGGAGACAAATAAAGCAAATGAGTGTTTCAGTAGACAGGTCATTTAATGCCAACACTTATTTACAGACAGTAGTCAAATGCTTGAATGGGCAGAAAGATCACTTAGAGTATTCTGTAATGAGTTGTAATTGTTGAAGATTAAGTGTTGTCAAGTCTTTGTAACATGGTATTATATTTGATATAGATCTAAATTAATTATTAGGACTTAATTAAAATTCAAACTGAGTACCCTCCAACATTTTTATTTAAATTATATCACACAACATGCTTCAACTTAATAGTCGAATACATTTAGTTTTCAAGTGTATTCAAAAATGTTACTTTCACCCATGTGCAGTAGCATAGAGAAAGTATTGTGATCATCCATAAAAAAAATGTTTACAAGTTGGTCTAAAAACCCATTTTAGGGGGGCCCCCTGAACCCAAAAAAGTGTTTTTTTCGAGAAAAAAAGTTTATGTCTGTCCGTATGTGTGTATGTGCAGTTCGCTAGAGACAAAACAGATGGATCAATTTTTTTATAAGATTTGGTATATAGGTGTGTTTAACTAATATTTCAAGACAATTTTTGCACTTTTTTGAAATTTTATTTTTAAAAATGTTTACGGGCAAAACACATACAAAAATGGCTCTAACACGGATTAAATATTCAGGAAAGATGTAAATTACAATTTATAATATTTTAGTAAAAACCCCATGTCTCTATCTTGACTAGTTTTAGATTTATGGCAAAAAACATATTTGGGAATCAAACTGGTCATTTTCAAAGTTTTGATTTTGTAGTGTTTAATATGGGGGAAAGTTTATGCCAATTCTTTGGAACCATTTATTTATTTATACACTTGAAAATGACTTCTAAGTCGAAACATGTTGTGTGATATAATTTAAATAAAAATGTTTGACAGGGTACTCAGTTTGAAGTCCTAATAATACGTAAGTAGCTACTGTCGGATTCAAAAATCAATGTACTTGAGTTTGAACCACTGTCACAAAATAAATACCCATCCGATTCCATTGTGTTGTACACCAAAATTTAGCTTATTTATTTCTACGTAGTTTCATATAACTTAAATATTTTTTTAAATACTTTAAGAATTTTTTATAGCAGGTAAAATAAAAACAACATTTTAGTACATTTGGAGTAAAGCTCAACTTAAAAATTTCTAAAACAAAAAGTACTAAAGATAAGTCAGTGAAACTTTAACCACATATGAAGAAGGTTGTTTTTTGTAGTCTGTCCAAATTCTAGAATTTTTACTTTTGTACGAAATGTTCTGTTGTACTTTGTAAACCCTTGCAAACTTAAAAATGGCTGATCATACAAACTTCCAAAGCGGTTCAAAAATACTGGATTGAAAAATAAAGTAAGATTATAAAACGGTAAGTGCGATAAAAAAATCTTGCGATTTTATATCACATCATAATTCAACAGACATTAATGTGCCGTAACTTGCACAACCGGCGAGTCACCGAGCGTGGTGTTGCCATTTCATGCAGCTGGATTTTCACCCTGTATTAGGGACTTATTAGGTATGAATGACAGGTATACATGTTACAGCTATAGGTTGATGAATCACTCACAGTTACTAGAAATGTGATAAGTACATTCTGTAAATCACCAATATGATGGGTGGCTTTCATTTTCTTGTTACATTCAGCTTGTTACATGTAAAATTTACATAATTGTAAATCCGTTAATAAGTTATTTTTTAATTAGACAATCAATTTAAAGCTATAACATATTTGAACCTGTTGTTGGAGGTCCAAAGCCCTCATGACAAAAGGTGATTAAAAATTTGTTTAAATTTAGATAGAAAACATGGTTTATTAACTGTTCAATACATCCACAGTAATAAAACTTTTGTGCACTGTTTAAATACTTCCAGGCGCACGATTTGGCAACACCGAAATGCTCAGTTGAAACTAGTTTTGAAGTGTCCTGAGGGGATTTGCTTACACATGAGCGCACATGTCTGTTGAATTATCATGTGATATAAAATCGCAAGATTTTGTAACGCACTTACCGTTTTGTAATCTTACTTTATTTTTCAATCCGGTATTTTTGAACCGTTTATGAAGTTTGTATGATCAGCCATTATTAATATTGCAAGGGTTTACAACAATTACAACAGAACATTTTTTAAAGAGTAAAAATGCTAGAATTTGGACAAACTACAAAAACAACCTTCTTCATATGTGGTTAAAGTTTCACTGACTTATCTTTAGTACTTAAAAAAAAAATATTTTTAAAGTTGAGCTTTACTTCAAAAGTGCTAAAATTTTGTGTCTTTTTGTATTCTACCTGCTATACAAAATTCTTAAAGCCTTAAAAACAACATGTAAGTTATATGAAATGACAGAGAATTAAATAAGCTAAATTTTGGTGTACTACACAATGAAATCGGATAAGTATTTATTTTTTAGCAGACGTTCGAACTCGAGTACATTGCTTTTTGAATCTTAATAGTTCTTCATATAATATTAAGATCTAAATTAGTATCGCATTTTCTCTTTTTTTCAAGTTTAGCTCTATATGTTCTTATACTAAGTTTTTTTTGTGAAGCTTTGGCGTGATGGCCGTGGAGCTGCCCAGAACATCATTCCTGCTGCAACTGGAGCTGCCAAGGCTGTGGGCAAGGTCATCCCTGCCCTCAACGGCAAACTGACCGGCATGGCCTTCCGTTGTCCTGTCCCTAATGTCTCCGTTGTCGACCTGACAGTCAGGTAATATTCATAGTCCGAATTGCTAAATAGAGTTGCAGGTTTTATATATATATATATATAAGTTGATTTAACTTATATATATATATATATATATAAGTTGTCTTATATACTTACTGTGAAGTTTATAAAGGGAGGAAGTAAGAGTTCCAACACATTCAAACTACAGCTTACATTTACAAAGTAAAATGGTTGCCTATGGAATTGAATATGTTGAGATAATGACTCACAGGATTTTGTAATCCGTTGATTTCCTAATTTAATTCTTCTGAGTTTCAAACTATTGAAACGAGGTGGAAATCGGACAGCGGAGTGCAGTGTCCAAGATTCGAATCCCTAACTGAGCTCATAAAGCCTTTGCCCTCAGCATATTCTTTATTTACTTTATTTAATAATAATTTAAATCATTTAATCAAATGAATAAAAGTTCACGCACAAGCCTATGTGAACTGGCGAGTAAAGTTTTATTCTCCAAACAAGTTCGTAAATTTCCGAACTGGCAAGTAAAAGTTTTATTTACAAACAAAAATAAATAAATAAAATAAGTTTGTAAATTCCAAATATAGTGAAGCTTAACTAACATTACTCGTACTGTTTAATAATGGAACAGTTTAGTTTGGGCGAGCCGGTGGCCGAGTGGTCTAAGGCGTCAGGACTTTGAGCTTGGGTTAGAGATAGCGCTGGTTCGAATCCGGCCTAGACTGAAAAGATTTATCAGTAATATTCACCTTGTACTGTACAGGTTCGCCCCCTTACTCTGACTGAATAAGTTCCTCGCACAGATCAATGGTTTATGGGGAATGGTCAGAGTAAGGTTAAGGAAGAGATAGGCTCCTTTAAAAAAAAAAAAAGTTAAATATTTTTATAAAGAGTACCCAATCATACAACAATAATTTATAACTAAAACACAAACATAACAAAATAAATAACCATAATTCAATAAGAGTAAGAATAATCAAGAAATAGTTCACATTTATGACCTAAGAAGAGTCAGGTAACATCAAAAACTCATTTCCTCTTTTTTGCTTATGGTTTCAAAACATCTTGTTACCCTCGTCCCAATTTATCTAAGTTACATCCTGCTCAGAAATACTGGTAGCTGAAGCAAATTGTTCTGTAGCTGAGAATGGACAAAGTAAGGCTAAGGACATCAGCCAAACTTTTTAACATTTTTAAAGCTCTCCTCATAAAAAAATCTTTAAGTAAAAAATGTTATGTCATTTTACAACACACCAATAAAGACAATCCTGGTTCTTCCAAAGTTATCTTAACAGCCTTCTCCAGTAAATAATGTTTTCAGTCAGACCCTTTACCTGGTCTTGATTTTGGAACTACTGTAAACTCAGAAGACATTGCCATGTTTTCAGTCAGACCCTTTACCTGGTCTTGATTTTGGAACTACTGTAAACTCAGAAGACATTGCCATGTTTTCAGTCAGACCCTTTACCTGGTCTTGATTTTGGAACTACTGTAAACTCAGAAGACATTGCCATGTTTTCATTTATCCTCAAACCATTTTTGACAAGAACAGTTAGGTCAGTTAACACTCCCTTCGCCTTTTGGATTAGGAATTTTTAATGGCTATATTTAAATTTATTTACTTCGTTGTAGATGGTAGTACTTTATCTTATGAATTTTTGACATTGTGCATAACAAAAACAGTGATTACTATGATAAGATTACTAAACAATGAGACACCAGTTAATTTCTGGTAATATTCTTCCACTCCTTAATTTGATTAACAAGTTATCTGTGGTTGGAATAACTGGTTTAGTTTATTAACAATATCACAAAAATATTAACAAGTTATTGTTCTTCATTATGGTACGTGAATGTTCAAGTTTTTGTAAATATCCATTAGAATCTATGGCTTATAATACACGTAACTACAAGTCTATGCCTAATATAATACACGCACAGTGGTATTGACCCGTTCACTCACCCATACAGATAAGTGGTATGTAATAGATAATACAAAAACATAATCTATTCTGTTTTTTATTGTGATTATATAAAAACATGATAACAGATACTGTTACTTGTCTTGGAGGGTGGGTGGGTCAGTACCATAATAACAAAATATATGATATTAAATTGTAAAATAAAATAAAAACACATTAACAAACAATATTCTACCCACTATAAAAAATTCTTAAGGTTCTCAAAAAGATATGTAAGTTATATTAAATAGAATTTACGTAGGATTAAAAAAGCTAAATTTTTGTGTACGATACAACAAAATCGGATGAGTATTTATTTTGTAGCAGTGGTTCAAACTCGAGTACATTGCTTTTTGAATACGACAGTAACTATGCTCGGCGTCGTTAAATATCCGATCGGAAGAAAAACACCCTGTGTCTACGGCCTAAGGGCTAACGTTAGAAATGTAAAAAACACCACACACACACACACGTAAACAACCTCATTATTTTATTCAAACAGGTGTAGAATAATCAGTTAATGGGTAACCATACACTGAAAATTAAACTCTGAAGCTTCTGGAACACGGCAGTCCTTAGAGTAGCCAGTAAAAAAAAAATGGATTAAATCGATTTAATACTTAGCATCAGCCACTACGAGGTTGCACCGTCGATCACAGAGATGCAGTAGCACTAAAGGGGCTAATATTTTTTCTAAATAGTAGATCTATACTGCAATAATTTACAGACCAACTTAAGCTCTCATCAACAAACTTTCTCTAATTCATAGCTGGCCAGAGACAATCCGAGTCACAAACAAGTAGTTGAGAGATGTCTGATCTTTATGAGTAAAAAAGTTAATGGTGTGATTCCAGATTTAACTGACACCCATATAAACTATAGGTACCAACCTTTGTATGTTCCTAGTATAAACTAAAGTAAGTATAAAAATATTTTGTTTGCAGATTGGGCAAAGATGCTACCTATGATGAAATTAAGGCTAAAGTCAAGGCTGCATCTGAAGGACCCCTGAAGGGCATTCTAGGATACACTGAAGAAGATGTTGTATCATCTGATTTCATTGGTGACAGCCACTCCTCCATCTTTGATGCCAAGGCTGGTATCCCTCTGAACAGCAAGTTTGTGAAGTTGATTTCATGGTATGACAACGAGTTCGGATACTCAAGCAGGGTTATTGACCTCATCAAGTACATGCAGTCCAAAGACTAAACTGCAACTGCATCTCTATTGATTACCAACCTCTGTTCCAAATTGCGTCACAAAATTTCTAGGTCTCACTTAAGTTTATATTATTAGACCTAGTCTATTTAGATTAAGTAATGTTCATTTTTGTATTAAAAAAGTATTTATTACAGTGATGCATATATATTGATTTTGTGTTAAGCAACAAAAAATTAATTAAATTGTTTTGGTTGTGTAAAAAACTAGTGGAGTTGTTTTATTTTAACCTTAAATGAAAACTTGCTCATGATTTTTTTTTATATTATTTGAACTCAATTAATATAATAAAAGTCAATCGTACAAAGAGAGCTTCTTTATGATTCTACCCTTACTAATATACCTAACAACTGGGAAAACTGGAGAGCAGGAGCGAGTACTGACTCCTGAAGACTGAAGTACTGACCATTGAAGACTCCTCCAAAAAGTGATGCAAATGAACACTCCTTTATGATTCTGCTCCCTTGATACGTTGGAAAAACCAATAGAGAATTGAGAAAGAGGTTCATTGCTGGCTCCACAAATAGAATTATGTGAAAGCTCCTATATAATTGTGATCTAATACTCACAAAAAAGCAGGTGAATCTGGGGGTAATTTATTTTATTTTTTAAAAAACACTGCTTCATTTTTCAAGTGCCGTTTCTCAAAATAAATTGATTGAAATTTAATGTGTACCCCACATACTTGGTAGTCATAGATAGTAATGTGATGAGTCGAGTATATCTTGACTTTTACCAAGCCAACTCGAGTCAGACTCAACTTGAATTTTCACAAAAGTAAGGCTAACTTATCAATAAATAAGATTAAAGTATAAATAGACAAAACATGAGACAATACTAAGATAATAAACTAGCTTGAGCATGTTTTAATTGAACAATTGAATAAAGAGTGATCTAAAACCTTAACTATTTGTAAACTTTGAATATTGAATTTAGTAGAAGTACAATATAATGCTCAAAAATATGAGTTAAACATAAAAAAATCAATAAATATATATATATATATATATATATATATATATATATATTGACCCACCCACACACGTACAGTGGTATTGACCCACCCATACACATACAGTGGTATTGACCCACTCACCCACCCTTACACGTACAGTGGTATTGACCCAACTACCCACCTATACACGTACAGTGGTATATATATATATATATATATATATATATATATATATATATATATATCAAACATATTCATTCAAATGGAAAATGAACAAAACATGCGAGTTCCGTTCTTTTAGCCTGAGTCAACTGAACTTACACCTCGAGTGGAGTCAACTCGCCGGTCAGAAGTCCTTAACCTTCGGGCAATTTCGGTTTTTGACTCAAATCAACTTAACTAAGGTTGGTGAAACTGACAAATTACTAAAGCAGATTCAATGTAAACACAGTGGCAAGTGGGATGTTGTTATGACAGATCCATGGTTCTAGTAGTGACTGTACTAAAAACATATGACAGTGTGTGGTGGGGGACAAATTCTGTTGCGGATGCGCGGTTAGCAGGCCCACCAACCATGAGTTGGATTATAACTGTTTCATAATCTCAAAGAGTTGAAAAAGACAACTTGAAGAGTATTTTTATGGAATATAGTTTTCATCCCCCCCGAAGGTATCTCTGCCTTGACGTGGCGGGGGGGCTTGCGTGCTTCCACAACCCCGAGAGCTATGCCGGCGGTAGCTTGCTACCGGTAGGGTCACCCAAGCCGGACAGGTCTTCGTGGGGTAGAAGCCAGACTAAGAGAGATACCAAACAACAGCTATGTCAGGCCTAGCAAGCCGATAGCGAAGTTGATATTGCTTTCAAAACAATAACCAAGCCTCGGAAGAACAGGAGTAACGGACGTGACTGGAAACGAAAAAGGATAAAGATTGGAACACTGAACATACTTACGCTTTCGGGAAAAACAGAAGAATTGATAGACGAGATGCAGGAAAGGAGAATAGACATTCTGGGATTGAGTGAAACAAAGTGGAAGGGGCAGGGAAGTAGAGAGTTGAGAGGAGGGACATGGCTGTACTGGAGTGGAGGAAGATCAAAAAGGAATGGAGTAGCAGTAATGGTTAATAGGAGGATAAAGGAGATGCTAGACGAAGTGGAGTTTATATCGGATAGAATGATGACAGTTAGGATTAGAAACAAAAACAAGGAAATAAAAATAATGCAGGTGTATGCACCACAGACAGGATGTTCAGAGGAAGAAAAGGAAGAGTTTGAAGAAAAGCTGGAAGACCAAATACGAAATGTAAATATATTAATGGGGGATTTAAATGCAAAGGTTGGGACCGACAGAAGAGGGTTTGAGGAGGTGTTGGGCAATTTTGGGTTTGGAAACAGAAATGAGGAAGGAAGACGACTGCTGGACATGTGCCAAAGAAATGCATTGACAATTGGAAATGGGAGATTTCAAAAGAGGGAGAGCCATATAATAACAAGGTATAGTTGGGATGGGATAGTAAAAAGTGTAATTGATTATATAATAACAGATAGAGAATGGGGAGAAAAGATCATGGATGTGAAGGTGATTCCCAGCGTAAGCGTAGGAGGGGACCATAGACTGTTGGTGGGGGTGTTTAGAATGGAAATAAAAGAGAGCAGAACGACAAAACCAGTTGAAAGAATAAAGGGATGGAGACTGCAGGAGGAGCAGAAGAAGGAAGAATTTAGAAATATGGTAAAAAAGGAGTTACCCAGAACAGAGGTAGGGGAGCTGGAAGAGGAATGGAATCGGTTCAAGGACACAATAGTAAAGGCAGCCGAAAAGGTATGTGGGAGAACAAAGGGGAAAAGAAGAGAAAAACAAACAAGTTGGTGGAATGAAGAGACAATTAAAGGAGTAAAAGAGAAGAACAAAGCATGGAGGAAGTGGTGGAAAACCAGAGCGCAAGAAGACAAAGATGAATATTTGGCAAAGAAGAGAGAATGCAGAAGAATAATAAAGGACGCAAAGGACAAGGAATGGGAGAACTTCACGAAAAAGTTAGAGGAAGACTTAGGACAAAACAAAAAGATGTTCTATAGTATGATGAGGAACAAAAAGAGAGTGACCGAAAGTGCCAAAACAATGCAAAATGAAAATGGAGTCATGGTGGAAGGAGTGGAAATGAAAAAGTTGTGGAAAAGGTATTTCCAAACACTGTTGAATGAAAACTATGAGGAAGAAGAGGAAGACGAAAATGAGGAGCAATGGGAGAGAGGGGAAGAGAAAAGTTGGAGGGAAATAGAAAAGGCGGTGAAAGAGATGAAAAGTGGGAAATCCCCAGGACCAGATGAAGTATCATCAGATATGGTAAAGGCTTTGGGAGCAGTGGGAGTACATTGGTTGAAGAGAGTCTTCACATGCGTATGGAGGGAAGGAAGAGTGCCTGACGACTGGGGGAAAGGTGAAATAATAACAATACACAAGAAGGGAAGTAGAAGACTATGCAAGAACTATAGAGGAGTAACATTAATAAGCCATGTTGCCAAAATATTTGAAAAAATAATTTTTAACAGGATTAAGGACGTGATAGAGGACCAGATAGGGGAGGAACAACATGGGTTTAGGAAGGGAAGAAGTACGATCGACTTGATTTTTGCAGTGAGACAAATGGTTGAAAAGCACTGGGAGTTCAATAAAAAGTTAATACTGGTGTTTATAGATGTCGAGAAAGCCTACGATTCTGTTAAGAGAAAAAGTATATGGGAGAGTATGGAAAAAATAGGAGTGACAGAAAATATGATGAAATGGGTTAAGGAATTGTATAGGGTGCACGAGTGCAGAGTTAGGACATGTGATGGTAATACAGAATGGTTCAAGGTAAAGAAAGGGCTGAAACAGGGGAGTGTTCTGTCTCCGATTCTTTTTAATGTAGTTATGGAGATAATGATGAGAGAAATTAAAGAGGAGACAAATGAAGAGATGAAGATAATGATGTTTGCTGACGATATTCTGATGTGGGGAGAAAACAGGGAGGAGATACAAGAACAACTGGACAAGTGGAGTAGGAAGATGAGGGAGAGAGGGCTGAGGATAAGCAAGGAAAAAAGTGAAGTAATGGTAGTAGGAAGGGACACAGTTTTGGAAGAAGATATATTGGTAGATGGAAGTATACTAAAAAAAGTAGATGATTTCAAATACCTTGGAACGATGGTGTCAAGTGATGGAAGAATGGACCAGGAAATAAATGCCAGATTAGGAATGGGAGCGGGATTCTTCCGGACGGTGAAACACCTAGTATGGGACAAAGAGGTACCAAGGAGGGCCAAGGTAATGATGTTCAAGAATTACTATAGGCCTATAATTACTTATGCGGCAGAGACATGGCGGATGTCAGAAAGGGAGTGGAGTAGAGTACAGGCAGGGGAAATGAGGTTCTTGAGAGCAATAAAGGGAAGAACTCGAAGAGATAGAATTAGGAATAGTGAGATAAGGAAGGATGTAGTGGAGGAGAGTATAAGAGAAAGAGTGGAACAAGCAAGGTTGAGGTGGTATGGTCACGTAAAAAGGATGAGTGTAGAGAGGTTGCCGAGGAAGATGGAGGAATGGGAAATGGAGGGAAGGAGGCCCAGAGGAAGACCACGAAGAAGATGGCTGGATGGAGTGAGGACAGACGTGGAAAAGAGAGGGAGTGTGTGGGGGGAAGTGGTGAGAGAGGAGATGTGGAGGGACAGGAGAAGATGGAGAGGCTTGGTGACAACCCAGACCCAGGATTGACTGGAACGGGACCGGATAAGTAAGTAAGTATAGTTTTCATCCAATAATCCAAGTAACACTTGATAACTGGGATGTTGTTTTCACAAAAGTCAATGGTATATGACTTGGTCAATGAGAAAACATTTTGTAAAACAACACAATAATATTTATTTATTGATTTTTATAAAGCATTAGATAATGTATAATGTATCTAATCTGTTCTAATGTGTAATTTCTGTTACACATTAGAACAGAAATACCTTAAAATAGAAAATTTGACAACTAAGAATGTGCAACCCTCACTACGCACAAGGAAATGCAGCCTCTTTAAGTTGCAATAATACATAAATTTTCGTAATAATTTTTAAGTAGTTTTCTCAATAATAATTGGCACATTAATAAACATGGTTTTATTTATTTTTCAATTAATTTCTATCAAAAGTAGTTTTAAATTAAAATTGTTTGTTTGAAATTCATATAAAAAGTAGATAGCTAACACAAACTTTTACAATTTCCAATAAATCTCATAGTCAAAAATTGGGTCTTAGTAGCCATGATTACTTAAAACAATTAATAGCAATTAACACATCAGTATCTCACAGGCAACTTTACAGTCTGGTTGGTTATCACATATAAGAAAATATGCATTCTTACAGGATATTTCTAGTTAAAAATGGCATTTCCTACCTATCATTCATGGTAGGAATGTTAAGATAGTGGGATAACAACAATACATAAAAACATACAAGTAAAAATAACCTATTAGCTCATAATTTTACACATGTATTATGAAAAATATAACATTTTGCATATCTTATATTGTAAGACATGTTGGTTCAATGATTTATTAAATTATAATGCTCAACCCATAACTACCTATTACAATTCAGGATGTCTTATGTAATACTTATAAATATTAACTAGATTAAAATTTGCTACGGTATTTTTTCAACAAAGAGATTTATATAA
>JAQJVL010003465.1:0-60666 GCA_035578905.1 Stictocephala bisonia | reverse complement strand
TTTCAAATGCTAGTCCAGGAAATTTACTGTTACCTGTTAATACTGTTAACGTCTCACCATCTCCGCCACCCTCAGTTATTTGCAAGACGGCAGTTCACTACACAGTACATGTTTATCAGCACGCTTCCTCGTCTTCAGCGCTTGACTAATGATCTGTCTGGGGACTTTGACTTTTTCAGCATGAGTGATGCTTCATTCAGGAGAGGGTTGTTGGACTCATGGTTGCCAACTTAGAGGGTTTACCAACATAATCATAATCTGTAACTATAATTTACTTTGTACAATTGTTATACTTTATAGATTTGTCTGTATTCAATTGTTATAGTTTCATAGATTTATCCTTGTTACAATTGTATACTTCATTAACTCAATTCATACTTAATTTAACGTTAATTTATTGCATTTACTAATTTTGTATTTATTGATTCCATGCTTGTATATTTTATGCATACTTACTTCATATTCGTTATATGTATAAATTTATTAATATATAATCTTATTCTTGTCTTGTATTATGACTGGTTTGTAGACCGTTGGATGAATAAATAAATAAACCTGGAAACAAGATTAAAGGTATATCTTTGCATATTTTAATTCCATTCTTCAATATGGGCTAGAAATTTGGGGCGTTTCTTGCAATTTAAATAGTGTTTTTGCACTCCAGAAAAAAATGTTAAGAATAATGACATTCTCAAAAAATAAAGAATAATGCAAACCTCATTTAAAAAAAATTAAAAATACTCTGTCTACCTTCTCTTTTCATTTTCAAATTCCTTATGATTGTCCATAGAGACTTTAGTTTTTTTGAACAGCAACAGCACACTCACAGTTTATGACACTAGGATAGAAATTATTTTCAATACCAGCGCCACCGACTTAAACTTTATGAGAACTCTCCCCAATATAAATAAATAAATAAATAAATATATTTATATATAAATGCAAAAAGGTTTTCAATAATTTTTCCAATAATATGAAATCAATTTGTACATACAAATAAATACAAATAAAAAACAATTTTTACTGGACCAAAATGTAGACTATTATAATATTAATGATTATTTTAGTGACCTGCATGAGTAAAAGTCTTAGTTATTAGTCTCAGTATTTATAGATTTTAAGTTTGACACTGTCATCTAGACGTCATGTATGTTTTTATGACAGTATATGATTTGAATTTGAATTCATATTTCCAGTCCTTATTTGATGTACGCGTTTTAACATCCTCGGACTTGAAAACGCATTCATTGTGAAACGTTTACTCACACGATGCCATTACATTTAATAAAAGATTTGTCTTAATACACAAACCACCAGAAAACCCAACGGTTACCAGCATTTTAAACAGACACTTTAGAATAATTGTAGAACAAGAACCGACAAACAAGCGGTGAAAAGGCCCACTCGCAAACAAGCGATGAGCGTCCCCCTCGGCAAAACCCCGAGCAAACAACACTTGGCTGCTGTTATCAGCTCGACTGACGGAGAAGGACATAACCTGAAATGTATACCCATATTGTGACGTATTAATATGAGGAAAAAAGGTCTAATGTAAAGTCAGTAACTGTAAGGACTTTAAAAACTCAATTAGTTTGTATAAACTAATTTTCGTATTTTGTGAACCATGTCAGTTAGGGAAATCTCCACCCCTCTCTCTTAGCAGTGAGGTGCGGTAGATTACTTTCGGTTGTTAGGACAATCGGGAAGCCCCAGGTGGAGCTAGGAAATTCTACTATAAAGGTATCGGGGTTTACGCTTGTGGAGTATTCTTGTGAACCATGCCAGTTAGGGAAATATCCACCTCTCTCTCATTGCTGTGGGGGTGCGGAAGGTTACTTTCGGTTGCTAGGACAGGAAGCCCCAGATGGGGCTAGAAAGATCAAGTATAAGGGAAGGACTATCTGGGTCACGCTTGTGGAGTATTCTTGGTCACGGAGGCACCTTATAAAAAGGCACCATTCAGCCTGAAATGGAAAATTCACTTGTGTCAGTTAAGAGGTCAGTGTTGAACAGTGACACTTCATGAACAGTGTTACATATTGACTAGGAGACACCTCTGCACCACGCCACTCGTTACATATGTGGGGAAAGTTCGTCCTACGTCCTCGTCAGGGCACTTAGCTATACACTCTACTATAGACTACTGATACTTGGCTTGCGCCCTCACCAGATCAGTTGGCCTGTATCTCAATGGATTTTGGTTTTTTGGGCAGTTAAGCCCAGAGCAATATTTTTTACTCGAAATATGATGGTATATTATGAATCAAGAGAAAAATTCAATACTAATGTGTGTATTTGTGGGTGGGTGGGTCAATACCACTGTGTGTATGGGTGGGTGGGTGGATAAATACCAATGTATGTGTATGGTCGGGCGGGTGGGTCAATACCAATTTATGTGTATGGATAGGCGGGTACAGTCGACCGATTACCATGTAATGGAGGTTGACTTTGCGTGGGTTGCAGGAGAGCATGCAAAGTCAACCTCTCTTCCTGGGGTTGACTCTGGAACTACTTGTAAGCCGTCTACTATTAGTCTACAGCTGTCAGCTATCCAGGATATCATGGACATCTAGTCATTCTTATCTTACACGATATCAACCTCTCCTCCTGTTGACTTTGGAACCACTTGTAAGCCGTCTACTATTAGTCTACAGTTGTCGCCTATCCAGGATATCATGGAGATCTAGTCATTCTTATCGTGTAAAGCATGTAAACATTTTTAAGGCACATTCAGTGTTACTAAAATTAAAGTTAACTAGTTTTGTTTTTGAAATATTTACTATCATAATATTATTTTTACGAAATGTTTAAGTCATTTTTAATATTTGTCAGCAAAGCCTCTTCACTTTTGTTAGAGAATACTATTGCCAAATTACCAGCAAAAGAACTTATCTGGCCTGCGAAAGGTTCATTAAGCAATTCATTGACGAATATTATAAATAAATTTGCTGATAACACAGATCCCTGAGGGACGCAATGTTGACTGGGAGGAGTTACCTATTCTAACAATTTGTACTTTTCCAGTCAAAAAATACTTCATCTTGTTGAGTAGTTTTTCATATGTTATTTAATCGAACGCCTTGCGAAAGTAGACGAATAAACTAGTTGTTTTAATATTTAAATTCATGTTTTCATTGATATTGTTAACAAATTCTCCGTAGATTTACCTGTAGTAAATCCAAATTGGGAACAATGTTGAAAATGTATGGACTTAAAATAATTCATTAATATTATTTTCATACACTTTTAAATTATTTTATAAAATACTGACAATAGAACTATTGGACGTATATTATCGACATTAAACCAATTTGGTTTCTTAAAAATTTCCACAACTATACTACTTTTCAATACGGGTGGGAAAATACCCTTTCTAAAGCTTACATTTCATTTATTATATGTGCTAATATGTGTTATATTGTCTCACTTTCATATTTTATTAAATCGACTTTAAAATTGATATAACATTATGATTTCTTATTTTTTAGTCTTGTAATAATTTTGTTAACTTCATTAGAGTCTACCTAAAACAAAAATAACGATTGTGGCATATAGTGGAAGTGACCAAATATTTGAACACCAGAACATGCGTTGCCTGCCGGAGTCGGTTGCCTAAAGTTGTCTAAATAATACGTAATATTTAACCAAATTATTTAAAGAATTGACCCAGATCTTCAATGTTGTTGACTTTAAAACATCTCTCCTAATTTCCCTTCCTAACAAAAAACTTCTATCCTGCTTGTAACAAGCATTTTTGATTGATTTCACCACATTTTTTTCTTTAGCTGTGACAAGAATAGTTTATTGTCTCGTAACAAATGCTCAATAATGTAGACACGACTGTTCAAGAATGCACTGTTTAACTCTTTTGCTGTTAAAGTCCCCTTCTTCTTATAACTTCCGATCCAGCGCTCCTTAAGCAGCTGAGTTTGGAACCTCGTCACAATCGATGGGTCCCGCTCCTTCTTGTACGATGCTACTCGATGCACCACCACCACCTGGGCCTCCTGCAGCTCCTGACCGATTGTTGCCCCGACATCTTTCAGAAGGTTGATCACATCTCCTTTAGATGACTCTGGAATGCCACTTATTTCTATGTTTGTTTTCCTTGAGTATTACCATTGATTATATAAACCTACAATAGATAAACCATCTAATAGGAATATCTGTGCCAGTAATTTTGTTAGTTTGTGTGGCCCGCAACCACAGCTGGTTTTAAACTGCATTACATTTACATGGGACTACACTAGCGCTCCACAATGGACCACAAAAACAGCTGATATTTTGAGACTCAACATTTAACATTGGATGGGAAATCTATTTGTGTATAAAATCAATTGTATTACTCTAAAGCTGTTACACGCCTTCGCAGCTTGATGCTTCCTTTTTTTAGCTCAGAGTTTTGTTTAACGAGTAAGTCATTATTTCTTCTCACTTCAAACATCTTATCCTTGACAATTGTGATGAGATTGTTTACACTGTCTAAGCTGTTTGAAATGAACTCGACTGATTTCTTGAACTCTTGTAGTTGAGATTCAACGGAGTTTTTAAATTCTTTTGACTAGAAGTAATTTTACTGTTGTCTTCGAAAACCTGCTTCTTTAGATTGTCGATCACCGTCACTAAGAAGCTCATTGTTATTGCAATTTAATATGTGGAAGATTTACTACTTACATAGGCATCTTTTTTTGACTGTACACTCTTCATTGTTTGAATCAAATGGACTTTCACTAAATTGTAATAAAACACAATTAGTTGGTTTTAAAACTGCTCAGGACTCTACAAATAATTTATTTGATGTCCAAATGAATAATAGTATAGTTTCCTCCAGCTCCAAAGTAGATTTTTTAGGCATGGTAATAGACGAAAACCTTAACTGGAACTCTGTTTTGCAACTCATCAAACAAAAACTTAACTCAGCCTGCTTTCAAATGCTAGTCCAGAGAAATACTGTTAACCTGTTAATACTGTTAACGTCTCACCATCTCCGCCACCCTCAGTTATTTGCAAGACGGCAGTTCACTACACAGTACATGTTTATCAGCACGCTTCCTCGTCTTCAGCGCTTGACTAATGATCTGTCTGGGGACTTTGACTTTTTCAGCATGAGTGATGCTTCATTCAGGAGAGGGTTGTTGGACTCATGGTTGCCAACTTAGAGGGTTTACCAACATAATCATAATCTGTAACTATAATTTACTTTGTACAATTGTTATACTTTTATAGATTTGTCTGTATTCAATTGTTATAGTTTCATAGATTTATCCTTGTTACAATTGTATACTTCATTAACTCAATTCATACTTAATTTAACGTTAATTTATTGCATTTACTAATTTTGTATTTATTGATTCCATGCTTGTTATATTTATGCATACTTACTTCATATTCGTTATATGTATAAATTTATTAATATATAATCTTATTCTTGTCTTGTATTATGACTGGTTTGTAGACCGTTGGATGAATAAATAAATAAACCTGGAAACAAGATTAAAGGTATATCATGCATATTTTAATTCCATTCTTCAATATGGGCTAGAAATTTGGGGCGTTTCTTGCAATTTAAATAGTGTTTTTGCACTCCAGAAAAAAATGTTAAGAATAATGACATTCTCAAAAAATAAAGAATAATGCAAACCTCATTTAAAAAAATTAAAAATACTCTGTCTACCTTCTCTTTTCATTTTCAAATTCCTTATGATTGTCCATAGAGACTTTAGTTTTTTTGAACAGCAACAGCACACTCACAGTTATGACACTAGGGATAGAAATTATTTTCAATACCAGCGCCACCGACTTAAACTTTATGAGAACTCTCCCCAATATAAATAAATAAATAAATAAATATATATATATATAAATGCAAAAAGGTTTTCAATAATTTTTCCAATAATATGAAATCAATTGTACATACAAATAAATACAAATAAAAAACAATTTTTACTGGACAAAATGTAGACTATTATAATATTAATGATTATTTTAGTGACCTGCATGAGTAAAAGTCTTAGTTATTAGTCTCAGTATTTATAGATTTTAAGTTTGACACTGTCATCTAGACGTCATGTATGTTTTTATGACAGTATATGATTTGAATTTGAATTCATATTTCCAGTCCTTATTTGATGTACGCGTTTTAACATCCTCGGACTTGAAAACGCATTCATTGTGAAACGTTTACTCACACGATCCATTACATTTAATAAAAGATTTGTCTTAATACACAAACCACCAGAAAACCCAACGGTTACCAGCATTTTAAACAGACACTTTAGAAATAATTGTAGAACAAGAACCGACAAACAAGCGGTGAACGGCCCACTCGCAAACAAGCGATGAGCGTCCCACTCGGCAAAACACGAGCAAACAACACTTGGCTGCTGTTATCAGCTCGACTGACGGAGAAGGACATAACCTGAATGTATACCTATATTGTGACGTATTAATATGAGGAAATAGGTCTAATGTAAAGTCAGTAACTGTAAGGACTTTAAAAACTCAATTAGTTTGTATAAACTAATTTTCGTATTTTGTGAACCATGACAGTTAGGGAAATCTCCACCCCTCTCTCTTAGCAGTGAGGTGCGGTAGATTACTTTCGGTTGTTAGGACAATCGGGAAGCCCCAGGTGGAGCTAGGAAATTCTACTATAAAGGTATCGGGGTTACGCTTGTGGAGTATTCTTGTGAACCATGCCAGTTAGGGAAATATCCACCTCTCTCTCATTGCTGTGGGGTGCGGAAGGTTACTTTCGGTTGCTAGGACAGGAAGCCCCAGATGGGGCTAGAAAGATCAAGTATAAGGGAAGGACTATCTGGGTCACGCTTGTGGAGTATTCTTGGTCACGGAGGCACCTTATAAAAAGGCACCATTCAGCCTGAAATGGAAAATTCACTTGTGTCAGTTAAGAGGTCAGTGTTGAACAGTGACACTTCATGAACAGTGTTACATATTGACTAGGAGACACCTCTGCACCACGCCACTCGTTACATATGTGGGGAAAGTTCGTCCTACGTCCTCGTCAGGGCACTTAGCTATACACTCTACTATAGACTACTGATACTTGGCTTGCGCCCTCACCAGATCAGTGATCTCAATGGATTTTGGTTTTTTGGGCAGTTAAGCCCAGAGCAATATTTTTTACTCGAAATATGATGGTATATTATGAATCAAGAGAAAAATTCCTTTAATTTGATACCCTATGTAGGTGACTTAGTTTAACATTACTTTTAGGTTTTGGGGTACGTTTTTTATTTTCGGATAAACAGAGCCCTTAATTGTTGTCCCTTCAAATAGATATTTAGATTATATTTAGATTCAGGAGATAAAAACCTGTAGTTTAATACACCACATGGCAGTTTTATTTTTTTTTTACACTATTTGTTATTGTTAAGATTTTTTTTCATATATTCCAAACTATATTTACCCTTTTCAAAATCTGATATTATATTTTGATTCTGGAGAAAATACATATACTTGAGTGGATGATATCAGCGTTAGCTATTTTGCATTTTTTAAAGGTGATTTTTGCCCCTCGATACACCAAACTTTTGAGTATTTAAGCGTAAATTCAAATATAAGGTGTGGATTTCCTATGTGTACGTACATGTACAGTTTTGAAACGTTTACTCAAATACATTCTGTGCTAAGTAAAAAACTACTATTTTGTGATTCTTACGTAAGAAACTAAAAAGGCCACCATCCTGTTTACGAGTGAAAAAGTCAACTTTTGCGAATTTTCCTGGATGTTTCAGACCAAGAACTTCAATTAAATTATACATATGAAGGGGGGATACCAGCAGTCAGTCAGTCAGTGAGTCACTATTTCGAGCTTTATAAAATGTAGATTGAACATAAATGGTGGGTGTTAAGTTACTCAGCCAATTACTAAATATGGTAGTTTTGCTTAAAGTTCTACAAAGATCTATAAATGTATATTCATACATATTGTGTGATTTAATTAGTTTGAGTATGTACTTAAATAAACATTTAGTATCCACAGAGTGGAATCATCTCATTACTAAGGCCCTGCTGTAACAGTACATTATAGTCATGTTTACTATTTGCCCACCGTTAGTATAAATATTCTGCTCTCTAGGTTTTCCAGTTGGCTGTGTATTTATACACAAACTAAACAACTATTTAATAACAGTTTGATAGTGAATGTACTGTCCTAGCCTTATAATTTAATTACTAAAATGGGTCCGTTACAGCTGCATTACTACTCTTTTGGTTATTCTTAGGATAAAAGAAATAACACAAGATCAGTTATATAGTAAGTTTCGTGGAATGTATGCTGTAGTAATTTAGAATTTAGTAATTTTCGACAGCAGTCTTTAACAATTAATTGTGCTTGAAAATTAGATAATATAAAGTGACTAAATTAGTTTATACAAATGTCTCTTCTGGATTGAAAAAAAAAATGTTTTTAAGATTGCCTTTCTGAACATAATTAAAAACATTGATTATAGTTTTAATAACAGAATGTTCAATTGTAAATTCTGTATTATTACAATCCAATTATAATGTATTAACAATAATTATTAGAGTTTGAAGAAGAAATAGATTATGTCTAAAATATATCTAATCTAGAGATATTGTTTGCTTATAACTGTGTTTATATGAAATTTATATAGTTTTTAATACAGATTATGAATATAAAAACACTAAAATAATTCGAAATATATTTAAATCAAATTATTTTCCATTATATTTACAGATTTTTAAGAATACTCTATAAATAAATGTATCCATCAAAAACATTTAGCCAGTATTTATATAAATTTAAGTTTTTTTAGAATAACAGCCATGTTTTATATTTATTTTATAAATCTAGGTACAATTCACTACCAAACTTTGAAGTCATGTGCAGAATAAATTATTAAATATGCAATGGAGGTTGATTAACTCAATAATTAACCGAAGAGTAATTTACAAAATTAACATATTATTATGTTGAATAATAATTCATTAACTATTCACTATGAAAAAGGCTGAAGAACATTCATCAACTATCAGCAGAATTGTTTGTATGTAATATTCAATTTGCAACGCAGCAAGGAATGCACAAGTTATATTTGGAAGGAATGAGAATCCCTGTGTATTTCCCCCAGGCTTGGGACCTAGGTATGTCTGAAAGCATTTATACACCCCGCCTCAATAAGTTACATTCCTTATTACAATGTACAAAGGAAATACTCAACTAGCTTTAATATTGGTGGTGCATTAATATTGCTTTATAACGAAATAAAATATAAGTGTTCGTATTTTTTAATATAAATAAAACACTTAAGTATTTTAATACATTTATAAAACAGCTAAGTAGGAGGTAAATATAATTTTATAAGCCACGAAACTGTACTGACAGAATAGAATTAATTATTCGTTACAAAAAATAAATAAAATAACTCAATTCTGGGAACTGTTCTTAAGGATTTTTTAAAGAAAAAGTTCATCTCTTTTAACTTAGCCCGTTTTCCAAATTATTCATGATGAAAACTTCTTCAGGATGAGGTGTACCCTAGTCAATATATAAAACTGTTCATGAAGTGTGACTGTTCAACACTTACTTTTTTACTGTCACAAGTGAACTTCCCACTTCAGGCTGAACGGTGGGACCAAGAATACTCCACAAGCGTGACATGAATAGTCCTACCTTTATGCTAGAACTTCCTAGCTCCACCTGGGGCTTCCTGATTGTCCTATAAATCGAAAGTAACCTACCACCCCTATTTCACAGAGGAGTTGAGTTTTCCCTAACTGTCATTGTCCACAAGAATACTCCATAAACGTGACCTGGATAGTCCTACCTTTATCCTAGAACTTCCGAGCTCAACCTGGGGCTTCCTGATTGTCCTATAACACGAAAGTAACCTACCGCCCCTATTTCACAGAAGGGTGGAGTTTTCCCTAACTGTCGTGGTTCACAAAAATACGAACATTACTTTTATACAAACTATTTGAGTTTTGTAAGGTCCTGACAGTTACTTTCTTTACATTAGACCTATTTACTGATAATAATACATCACAATATAGGCATACATTTAGGTTATATAAAAATTATCAAACTCCTTTTATATAACAATTCCTACTCAATTTGCTTTAGATATCTTATTTATCTAACCTATATTAGTTCACACCTTCTCTATGTTCATATCTGTATTTTTAGTTTCAAATATATAAGGTGTTATTAAATAAAAATAATTTTTACTGAGAGGCATGCATTTAGAAACTGGTTTTGTTCATATATTCATTGAGTAGTTGGGTAAAGAGATTTTGAGTTAACCGGTTGAACATTTGTCTACCAATCAGATTACATTATGTCAATCACCAAGATAAAACCAGATCTTAGTTGTCCGTAGAATAATATTTTAATGCAGAGAATATATATGTACGACTATTAAATATTAATGCAATTATTAGTTATTTTCACTGGACTTACTTATAATAAGCTAAACTAGTGAGGTTAGACACCACATTTTGGTGTGTTTTGATTTAGGGATTAAACATTACAGAAATCTTATTGGGTATTTCTAACTATCATATTTGAATAATTTATATCTAAAAGTACAAGTGTCTGAAGAGACTGTCAATTATCTTAGCCCAAAGGAACCACAATATAATTTTTTTTAATCCTAGGGCACTTTGGCAGAAGGGTAGTATTCTCTTATGCGATTCAATTTAATTATTCAATTTATACAGCTTTACTATGAAATGTTTTACTAAATTTGTAGAGATTATTCTAAACAGGTGTTACAGGATTTACTCTAAATATCAACATGCATTAACAGTTTTAAGATATAAATTTAAATATTTTAATAACATGTTTATTTATATATTTTTATAAGTTTTCATACAAATAATGATAGGAATTTATTTATAAATTAGGAGCTCACTAAGTAACATTTCAAACTTCAAAATAACTCTTAAGGAATTACTTCAAAATGTAGTTCATTTTCTGATTGATCTATTTCAAATGAAGTTTATGAAATTCAATAAAATTATTTGTTATTTTTACTCTCAAACATAATTAGTATGCAGGCTTTATTAAGATATATAATATTGTTATCTTGATAAAGGCCAACATTTATATAAAATATAAAAACTAAGGAAAACATTTCGTTATTATTATTATTTATTATTTAATTCCTGTATTCCCTTGGGGGACGTAGGGCTGCAACAAATGCCTTCCATCGCACCCGATCCTGTGCCAGCTGCTTTACTTCTTCCCAACTCTTGCCTTCCTCTCCAATCTCCCTCTCGACTGACCTCCTCCAAGTTATCTTCGGTCTTCCTCTCTTTCTACTTCCTTGGGGATTCCAATCTAGGGCTTGTCGGCTGATGTTGTTAATGGGCCTTCTTAGTGTATGGCCTATCCACCCAAACTTCCTCTTCTTAATGGTATCACCTATAGGATTTTCATTTGCTCTTCGCATCAATTCCTCGTTTGAAATTCTATCTGGCCAGTATATGTTAAAGATTCTTCGGAGACACTTATTTATGAAGACTTGCAGTTTACTTGTTACTGTTTTAGTGACTTTCCATGTCTGGCAGCCATATAGAAGGATCGACTTTACATTGGTTTCAAAAATCCTTAATTTTGTCTTTCTTCTTATTTGACTTGATCGCCAAACTGGTGCAAGTTGGGCAAATGCTCCTTTGGCCTTCCTAATCCTACTGGTTACATCTTCATCAGTTCCACCCGTCTTAGAAACAATGCTTCCCAGGTATTGGAATTGTTCCACTTGCTCAATAAGTTTGTTATTCACCACCAGCGGCTGATTATTTCTATTATTTATCCTCATTTCTTTTGTTTTTTCAAAATTTATTTTTAGGCCAACTTTTTCTCCTTTGTTATGAAGGTCTTCAAGCTTTCCTTTCATGTCATTCAGTGTTTCTTAATTTTAATTTTCTTTTAATTCATAATAAACAATTAAAAGGTTTTAATAAAACCGTCCATATGTATACTTTATAGAATATACAAGTTTAATATTTTCCGATAAAGAAATATTTCGGTATAGACGTGTACATTTAATTAACAATTTAATATTTGTTATATCATATAATCTTATATGTATATTTAATTGAAATGTTACAAGAGTATTTTTTATAAAATAGTATTTATAAATTTACATAGCTAATGGTCATTGCGGAAACTAAACTTTTTACTGAACAATATGATTAGTTTTTTTCGTATGCATACGTAATTGAAACTTGACATTTATGAAGTGCTCAAATAAGTTTCGCATTGAAGTTATTTTATACAATAAAAGAAGCCTACTCTGTTATTATAGAGTAGATATTTCACTGTAAAAGGGGAATTGTAGAGTTCTTACAGCTAAAATAATTCAGATAAAATGTAGAAAATTTATCTGTATATCTAGAAAACAGGTGAAAATAACTTAAAAATAATAAGAAAAGTGATTCAATACCGTAATGGAATTGAAAAAAAATTAGTTTTAGGCCTTTACCTTTATGCATACATTTATTTGACTAAAATAAGATTAGGTTTTTTATTGAAACAAATACATGGTTGCTAAGTGATTGATTCACAGCCTAATCGAACAAAGACTATCGTTAGTTTACTTTACTCTCAATAGATGTTTTAGTGAACACTAAGTGAATCATTTCCTAAAAATTTACATTTTTATTTTTGTCATTTATTAGTATTATCGACACTAAGCAAAATTAAGTATTTTGTTTCAAAAACAGATTTTTACATAATGTACAACTTATAATGTTTCATATTCTATTTAAAAATGTTACACCACTTTATGTTTTACATTCTTCGCTTTGATTTTTTATTTTTTATAACTAAGAATTAGAGGTGAAAACTGGAAATGTATTACTGTTATATGCGTTGTATACTGATATCCTCAACCAAAAATTTGGAGATTGTTTATTCTTAGAAAAAATTAAGATTTTTACTAACCATAAAGAAATGTGCGTTGTATATACCCAGACATAATTTTGTTATTAGGTATCGTTTAAATTTTATCTTCATAAATATAGTTTTGAATAAGTTTCTTAGGAATGAAGGACTTCAAAATAAAAAAGGCTCTATATATTTGTATATATTGATTTTTTTTATATATTGATGAAACATGTAATAAATCAATTGTATTATCTGAATTTTACACTAGCTGTTTACGTGTGCCTTGCTATATAATTAACATAATATAAACTTAGCTTATTTTAATGTTAAATTTCAATAAGCATCACTCAGCCTATTTTAAAAGTGTCAATTTTATTTGTTTGTATCTAACAGCTGATGGTGTCAAACAAATAAAGTAACCCCATTACATTATTATTGAAACTTTTAGGCCAATGGGGTGTATTGCACGTTTGTTGAAGAGTTTCCCAAATTCATAATATTTTTACTGAAAGATTTATTGAAGATCATAATGAAATACTCGAAATAAAAATGATAATTTCAAATATATGTTGTATTGTTTCTGACGAAAGAAACGCTCGAGTTAAATTTCCCTCAAGCTCTGGCTTGAGTATGTTTCATCATTTTAGATATTGTCCTTATCTTTATTAATAAAATATTCCAAACTGATAAAATAGTTTAAAAACAACATACATAGAAAATATCTAAATAACACAAAATTTACTATACAAAGTACTTGTGTTTTAATGTTTAAATAATGATCTTCCGTCATAGGGCTTAATCCAGGTTCCTTAACCATTCAAAATATGCTTCAACAATAAACTGAATGAAGACCAGCTAATCCCACCTGAAAAGAACGAAATGGGCACTCATTTACTATGTGATCCATATTATTAACTTCGATTTCACAATCAAATGACTGATTATTTGCCATTCCCCACTTATATTTCCAGTAGTTTCATCTTCCCACCTCCGTGCAAAAGCGACTCAATTTTGTCCATTCCTTATGAGGGAGGTTCATGACGGTCATAGGGTCACTAGTAGGAATCAAAAGTGCTTATAGTATTATAATAGTAATAGTTATTATAATAATAGAGAGCAACTTAGAAATATGTTCACTCAACGCGGACAAATGTTGATAAGAGCCAACAATTTTAGTTTTTTTGTAAACTTTTTTAATTAATTTTGATTAATATACTGCACAACTCCTGTTTGCATGAATTACAAAACAATATTATTTTAAACATTTTACAGTTGCTGTTTTGTACTTGGACAGAAGATTTTAAAAGGCAATTTTTAGCGAAATGTGTCACCCTTAATCACATTTATGTTGTTATAGTATTCTAATGAAAGGGAATCCTTGATGGGCTCCTAGTGAACCCTGATCAGTAAATAAATGAATTAATACAAAACGTAACAGTTAATCAGCTACAGTTTTGGAAAAGAAAGAAAATCATTCATATTTGTGAAAATATAATATATTGAGTTAATTTAAATAATCTAATGTTAAGCTGATAAATATATGACTTAAGTCCAAGGAATCAGTAGACATAGGTACATGCCTGTGCGTCTGCTGAACAAAGCAAATAGGATGATTGTTCAATATGTGAAACTGTTCTGGAGGATAAAATGAAGCAGGGAAATGGTATATTTTAGTGTATTCAAAATTTTGGTGAAGACTGAGCCAGTTTTTCGTAGTTCTATCAAGTTCTACAAATCTGATAGATCACAGGTTTTTTTATTTTTTTATATTTTAATTTCGAAAATTATTAGTTAGGACCGTTTATATTTGCACTATTAATTGCTTGCTGTTGATCTTACATAAAATTAAACGAAACGTTAACTTTACAATTATAAATTCTCAATAGCTAATAAGTATTTAAAATAATCACTACCATCTTTTCTTTGTACTTGTAACAGAGGAATTTAAGAGACCACAACTCTTTGGAGGTGTAATAATATATCTGTGATTTCAAGTAGCTAAAGAATCTTACTATCCTTAAAAACATGACTTTTACGCCCCTTTTAAAAACGCCTAAAAAATGGACAGTAGTTAAACAAAATTACTCTTTATAGATTTTAATTGTAAAATTCCAGGTTACTAAAAATGTTAAACATATGAATATAACAAAATACAAACTTAAGTAATATAACTACAAATTTTAAGTTGATAGTTTTTGTTAAATCGCTTTTTACTACCATCAGATCACAGGGATTTACAAAAGAATGCCAAACGAGGATTCCTTTGTTCATTTTGTTGTATAAGGATCGTTGTCGTAATCAATACTGTGGTAATTTTACCTCATAGTACTTATATTAAACTCGAGTTGAAGGCTTTCATTTGTCATACATTTGGATTAAGATGTATGTCAATTACAAAGATTATTCTTGTTTCCCAGTAAAATAATTGCCATAAAAATAACCTCATAAAATTATGGTATGAAATGCAACACAATCATCACTGTCAGTGATGCATTTCTCCTAAAATATATAAATATTTATTTTTCCTGAACAGTTGTACTTAAAATAAATATTTTTCCTGTAATGTAATATTCGAAGTAAAATATAATGGGAGTGTAACACATTAAAATTACTACACTTTTTAAATAACTAACAATGTATTGTAAAATTAATGAAATATATTATGCAGGGTTTACAATAACGGAGACAGTTAGGACAGCTGACAAGGACTGGGTTATTGTCTCAATACAACAGACAAATTTGTATTGTGGTCCTCCATCATGCTTCTGAGAGAAGTTATAATATGATTGAAATACCTTAATATAGAAGTTGAGTTATTAATAATCTAAATTTGATTATTGCATTTAATTATTACTATCATTATTAGGAATAATTGAAATATATTTCACAAGTTGTTTTTTAGCTGTTTTTTAAGAGATATGGGACACTCTTCTCGTTACAAAACGAACGTTTTGCTCTTTTAATTATGACATTTAATTATTGTTGGCACGTTACCATAAGTGAAAATAAGTATATAGATTTTTATAGATTTTTGTGCTGTTTATTTTAATAAAAAATAAATGACGAAAATTATGTAATAAAATTGATAACATTTGTTTACGTACACAAATGTTCATATTTCGACTGTTAAATTGTTTGTTACAGTGAAAGGTTGATATTATGAATGAATTACCAAATATTACTACTACTTTAGAAAAATTACCTTTTCTACAAACATCTTGCAACACAGACAATAGACTCGTTGTTACTGTGACATCTCGTAGTGAATGACCAACAACAAGCTATCACAACTATCCTCAGTCTAAGGGAATGGTTTTTTTATATATACTTTTTTTAGATGTAACAATTTTATGCTATTCATATTATCATTATGTAAGTACGATTTTGATTGCCAAATTGATTATTGAGATAATTAGTGCTATTATTGGTAGAGACAATGTATTCTTACTCTTTTGCGATTTTTTCTTTAGGCAAAATTAAATAATGTTTTATGATGCTTCACTTACTATAACTTGTGTGTGAAATACTATAAAATACGCTGTGTGAATGGCTGGAATTCCGTGCACTAACAGCTAAGCTCCAAGGTATTTTGTTACATCTCCCTAGTTGTATTACATTATAGCTATTAGGTCTAGGCTTGTAATGTTGTTTTCAGATGTTTCACTTACTATAACTTGTGTGTGAAATACTATAAAATACGCTGTGTGAATGGCTGGAATTCCGTGCACTAACAGCTAAGCTCCAAGGTATTTTGTTACATCTCCCTAGTTGTATTACATTATAGCTATTAGGTCTAGGCTTGTAATGTTGTTTTCAGATGTTTCACTTACTATAACTTGTGTGTGAAATACTATAAAATACGCTGTGTGAATGGCTGGAATTCCGTGCACTAACAGCTAAGCTCCAAGGTATTTTGTTACATCTCCCTAGTTGTATTACATTATAGCTATTAGGTCTAGGCTTGTAATGTTGTTTTCAGATGTTTCACTTACTATAACTTGTGTGTGAAATACTATAAAATACGCTGTGTGAATGGCAGGAATTCCGTGCACGAACAGCTAAGCTCCAAGGTATTTTGTTACATCTCCCCAGTTGTATTACATTATAGCCATTAGGTCTTGGCTTGTAATGTTGTTTGAATACCAATAAATTACTCCTACACTGTTTGTTATTTATGTTTGCGCAGAGAAATATTTAACCTTCTCAACTTCCAAATCATCACGTAAACTGTTAGGAAATAATGCACTATGCTTGAAAACGGGTATTTTACTAAGCGGGAAGAAATAATTGAGAGTTATGTTTCTTTAAATATGGGTTAAAATAGAACATGGTAGTGAAAATTATAATTATTTACTTATAAAACAATAAGGTCATAATGTTGAGACTCAGGCTCTAAGTATGATCACAACCAGTCATAAATACATACTACGATAAGATATACAATTACTTCCTGCAAGTTGACAAAGTATAAAACTGTTAAGAATAAGATATAAATATTGCACTACGCGGGAAAGATTTTGGAGCTGTAGCAACAGTATTTTATCTGATATTATAAATAACTGTTTCAGATCAATTTAGGTGCTAAGAGCCCAAACAGAAGTATCACAGTTGTCACTTACTGTAAAAGCTACAAGAAATCACATAAAAAGTCCTTTGGACCTCACAGACAATAAATTGAGGACAAGATTTGTCCCACGTCGGACACTCCTTGCTTCCTGATGTCGACGTTACCTTGGTCTCCTGTCCTGTCTCACAAACCGATACTATAATGGGAAAATAATTAACATTTTGGCTCGAATATTGTTGCATTATATAAGTTACTCTCCTTTCGTTAAAAAAAACACACAATCGATTTTATGTTATTGTTATGTAGTTTTATTTTATGATTCTTTTGTGAATCCCTCTGGTCTGAGGAAGGTGAGCGTGGTTCACCGAAATCGATCACCATACTATTCGTGCATTTTGTACTTGTATTTTAATATAATTGTGCATTTTGTGCTTATATTGTAATAAATTTGTGTTGTGTGACGTTTACTTGTACTGTATATATACCAACACGTATTATGCTAATTAAAAAACTAGTTTTATTTTGTGTAAATAAATTACTGAATAATAAATAAAATATGAATATTATATTCAATTTAAATGGCTTGAGAATGAATAAGTAAAATACATGTAATGTTTTTATTCAATATTTAATACATTACCCACCCGCCCACCCAGACACGTGCAGTGGTGTTGACCCAACCGACCACCCATATACGTGCAATGGTGTTGACCCACCAGACCACCCATACACGTGCAATGGTGATTGAACACTGTATCAATGCCTCTGTACGTGTATGGGTGGTTGGGTTCGTTAATACAACTGTACGTGTATGGGTGGTCGGGTGGGTCAATACCTCTGTACGTGCATGGGTTGTAACAGGTCCAGCTAATTGACGATAAAATTAATTAAATTTAATAAAATACAAATTATTTTAATGATGAAATAGGTGTATTTAATTAGAACAAATACCGAAGATTCAAATAATACATTTTAAATACATACACTATTGTTGGAAAATCTGTTTTACTTAACTATTTATGGGAAGTATAAATATTTACATTTACAGGAATTATTAAATGTACTAATATAAATGTTGTAAAATGAACTTAAAAATAAAAATGTGGACGTAGCAATAAACAGTAACGTTGTCGTGTTATATATAATAATTTAACTTTAAAACAACTTTCATCAGGCTGAATTAGTCAATAGTAAAAAGTCAATTTATAAACCTAAAACTCCTCACTTAATTGAAATATAAGGCATTGAAAAAAGGTAGTAATTGGTTATTTATTTGGACGTAAATGTCCCTTGTTTAATATTTTTTTTAATATAATACACCTCATAATTTAGCATAAAAACATTAATTAACATTGTAAATCGTTTTATTCTGGTTTTAGTCCTTGTTTATTTAAGAAAACCAATTGGTAATAATTAAATGGACTCGCTCTTTATGATTATCTTGAATGATACATAGTAGTAGATAAAAACTAGGCGTTCTGGGCTCACTTTTCTGGCCTCTGATTGGTCGAGAGCGGTCACGTGACCGGATCCAAGATGGTGGCGCCCATTTCCCGCCAAATTTCCTAACCTCACTTTTCCTAACCTCAAATTTCCCTCAAATTCCCAAATTTCCCTCCAAATTCCCACATCATACTATATGAAATTCACTGTTAACCTTGTTATACTATATGAAATACACTCTTAACCTAACTTTTTCCATGTTATACTATATAAAATTCACTTTTAACCTTGTTATACTATATAAAATTCACTTTTTTTGTCCAATATGACGTCTTTTTCCATGTAATACTATATAAAATACCCTTTTTTTCCAATATGGCGTCTTTCCCTCCCGCACCAACTCACACCCCGTGGGAAAATTCCCTTCCTAAATTCCCTCATCCAAGATGGCGGTCTTTCCCTTGTTATATTATATAAAATGAAGTTTTTTGTCCAATATGGCATCTTTTTCCATGTTATACTATATAAAATGCACTGTTAACCTTGTTATACTATATAAAATTCACTGTTAACCTTGTTATACTATATAAAATGAACTTTTTTTGTCCAATATGACGTCTTTTTCCATGTTATACTATATAAAATTAACTTTTTTTGTCCAATATGGCGTCTTTCCCTCCCAAAATTCCCTCATCCAAGAAGGCGGTCTTTATACTATATAAAATACACTATAATAAATGGCTAACGCGTCGTCTGTTGGCCGGGCGCGCATGCGCGTTGCTACTCTGTGGATTATTTCATATATACACTATAACAAATGAATTATGGCTGACCCGATCACAGCGCTCCTAGTGGCAATGTCGATCGCAGTGGACCTGGCGACATCAGCTGTGCGCGGGTGACGCATGCGCATGGACTTGCTACTCTGTGGCAATATACACCATAACAAATGCATTATGACCGGGCTTTATCGTTGTTATCACATCACTTGACCTCAAAGGTCAACCCGAGTCTGTTATCACATCCGCTTCCATTACCACAAGCATTGTTTTACATCCCGTGTCTTGCACAATCTCTTTTAATAATATCGAACACTTAATTAACATTGTATATTCTTCCTTCTGATCATTTATTAAAACAATACTACACTTGATGACATAACTAAAAAAAAACTAAAACTCACACATAACTCAAACATAAACTTTGAAACAGAAAAACACTAATCATACACTTCAAACATAAAAATTAATAACAACTAAAATTGCAAACAATATAATGTTCAAGCGTACTTTTAACAAGTTAAAGTAGTCAGAAAATATTCGATCAGAAAAAGTATATACACAACTCCCAGAGACCCAAACACATGGAGAACCTAGAACACACAACACCCTTGATAGATCACCTTCCTATTCATCACATAAGGCCCTTGATTATCCATCACCTATCCATAAGACATCTGACTGACCACCTACCCACCTAATATACTAGACTAACCACACGCTACATACAAGACTTTTGATTGACCATCTACCTACTCAATACACACAAAACACTTGTTTGATCACACATCAACTTAACAAAAACAACTGTCGATTGACACTCCACTTCCCAAAGCATAAGACTTTTGAAGGACCATCGACCAAAGATACAAAAATCATGATAAACAAACCACACACTCTGCAGACAAGACTTTTGATTGACCATCTACCTACCCTACACACACAGTACTCTCGATAGGCCACTCACCTCCCCAACACATAAGACATCTGACTGACCACCTACCCACCCAATATACTAGACTAACCACACTCTACATACAAGACTTTTGATCGACCATCTACCCACTCAACACACACAGACCCTCGATGGACCACCCACCTCCCTAACACATAAGACATCCGACTGACCATCTACCCACCTAATATACTAGACTAACCACACCTTACATACAAGACCTTTGATTGACCATCTACCCACTCAACACACACAGTACCCTCGATAGGCCACCCAACTTCCCAACACATAAGACATCTAACTGACCATCTACCCACCTAATATACTAGACTAACCACACTCTACACATAGTCCTCTTGACAGACCACTCACCCCTCTTGACACATAATACATTTGACCACCTACCCACCTAATATACTAGACTAACCACACCTTACATACAAGACCTATGATTGACCACCTACCTACCCAACACACACAGTACCCTCGATATGCCAACCACCTTCACAACACATAAGACATCTGACTGACCATCTACCCACCTAATATACTAGACTAACCACACCTTACATACAAGACCTTTGATTGACCACCTACCTACCCAACACACACAGTACCCTCGATAGGCCACCCACCTCCCCAACACATAAGACATCCGACTGACCACCTACGCACCTAATGTACTAGACTAACCACACCTTACATACAAGACCTTTGATTGACCATCTACCCACTCAACACACACAGTACCCTCGATAGGCCACCCAACTTCCCAACACATAAGACATCTAACTGACCATCTACCCACCTAATATACTAGACTAACCACACTCTACACATAGTCCTCTTGACAGACCACTCACCCCTCTTGACGCATAATACATTTGACCACCTACCCACCTAATATACTAGACTAACCACACCTTACATACAAGACCTTTGATTGACCACCTACCTACCCAACACACACAGTACCCTCGATAGGCCAACCACCTTCCCAACACATAAGACATCTGACTGACCATCTACCCACCTAATATACTAGACTAACCACACCTTACATACAAGACCTTTGATTGACCACCTACCTACCTATGTTCATTTTTTTTAACCTAACTTTTTCTATGTTCATTGTTTTTAAACCTAACTTTTTCTATGTTCATTGTTTTTAAACCTAACTTTTTCTCATATTTTTTAGTTGTATAGCAGAATTTCTATGAAACTACTAGCTGATTCTTATTTTCTATGTTTAGTTTGGATGTTTTCCACCAACGGCTCTCTTATTTCTAGATAAAACAGAATTTTAGGAAACACTTTAGGTCTTTAGCTATATTAAACCTATCTTACAGTGTAATAATGTTATTTTAAAACATGATTATATGAAGCAATAGTGTTTTTATGGTGGATGGGTAGTTCTCTAGGGGTTTTGTCTGTAGGATGAGTGGTGGGTGTAGAGTGTGTCCTAAGGAATTGTGTGTGCAGAGGTAGGTGGATTGGTCTATTAAGAGTCATGTGTGTTTGGTGATTGGCTGGAATATCACAGGTTTTATGTAATGTTCAAGGGAATGGTGTATCAGAGGTGTTGTATGTTGAGTAGGTGGGTGACCAACCAAGAGTCTTATATGTAGAGTGTGTGGTTGGTTTTTTTTGTGTTGAGTAGGTAAGTGGTAAGTCTTGTATATTAAGTAGGTAGAGTCTGCTAATAATCTTATGTGTTGAGAGGGTAGTTGGTCTGTAAAGATAACTGTGTGTTGGGTAAATCATGAGTCTTACTAATGGATAGGTAGGGTTATAGAGTTTGGTAGGTGTCTTGTACATGTGTGTTGGATAGGTGGAATGATAACTAAAGCCTTATGTAGATTGCCTATTAGGTGGTAAGTCTTGTATGTTAAGTAAATAGTCTGACAAAAGTCTTTTTATGGGAGGGTGATTGGTCTATCAAGAGAAATGTGTGATGGGTAGGTAGGTGGTCAATCAAGTTGTATGTTTGGTAGGTAGGTCTTCCATGAATGTTGAGTGTCAATCTAAGGTTTTATGTAATGGTTAGTTACGTAGTCTATCTGTGTGTTGAGTAGGTGGGCGGTAAGTCAAGAGTGTTGGATGTTAAGTAGGTAGGTAGGTAGGTAGGTTGTTCATGTGTGTTGGTGGTCTATCAAAGGTTGTATGTAATGGTTAGGTGGATGATCTATCAGAGGTGTTGTGTGTTGAGTAGGTGGGTGGACTGTTAAGTCATGATTTTATGGTGTGTGGTACGTATGTTAAATTGGTGGTTATACATAAAGTCTTGTTTTTGTGGGTGGTTAAGTCGTATGTTTAGGAGGATGGTTGTTCATGAATGTTAGGATTATGATTCAATCAAAGGTTTTATGTAATGTTTAGGTGGATGATCTATCAGAGGTGTTGTGTGTTGAGTAGGTGGGTGACCTGTTAAGTCATGATTTTATGGTGTGTGGTACGTATGTTTGGTAGGTGGTCCTTCAAAAGTCTTATGCTTTGGGAAGGTGGTCAAGTCGTATGTTTGGTAGGTAGGTCAACCATGAATGTTGGGTGTCAATCTAAGGTTTTATGTAATAGGTAGCTAAGTGATCTATCGAGAGTACTGTGTGTGTTGAGTAGGTGGATGGTCAATGAAGATTCTTGTATTTTAAGTAGATAGTCTGACAACAGTCTTTTTATGGGAGGGTGATTGGACAATCAAGAGAAATGTGTGATGGGTAGGTGAGCGGTCAATCAAGTTGTATGTTTGGTAGGTAGGTCGTTCATGAATATTGGGAGTCAATCTAAGGTTTTATGTAATGGTAAGTTATGTAGTCTATCGAAAATGCTGTGTGTTGAGTAGGTGGGTGGTAAGTCAAGAGTGTTGGATGTTACGTAGGTAGGTTGTTCATGTGTGTTGGTGGTCTTTCAAAGGTTTTATGTAATTGTTAGGTGGATGATCTATCAAGAGTAATGTGTAGGCATATGGTCCATCAAGAGATGTGTGTTTGGTAGGTGGGTGGACTGTTAAGTCATGATTGTATGGTGTGTGGTTGGTCTTGTATGTTAAATAGGTGGTTAAACATAAAGTCTTGTTTTTTGTGGGTGGTCAAGTCGTATGTTTGGTAGGTAGGTCATCCATGAATGTTACGGAGATGGATTGTCAATCAAGAGTCTTGTTTGATTAGTATGTGGGTGGGTAAATATAAGTCTTGTATGCACGGTGTGTGGTACGTATATTGGATAGGTAGGGGTATGTCAATAGGACTATTTTCATGGTAGTATGATGGTATATTAAGTGATGTCTGCAGAGTGTGTAGTTTGTTTATCATGATTTTTGTATGTTTGGTAGGTGGTCCTTCAAAAGTCTTATGCTTTGGGAAGGTGGAGTGAGTGTCGACAGTTCTGTTTGATAAATAGGTGTGTGATCAAACAAGTGTTTTGTGTGTATTGAGTAGGTGAGTCAAACGTCTTCTATGTAGAGTGTATGGTCAGTCTTGTATGTTAAGTAAGTGGTCTGTCAAATGTATTATGTGTTGGGAGGTGTGAGTGGTCTATCAAGAGGTCTATGTGTTGGGTAGGCGAATGGTTAACCAAGTGTCTCATGTATTGAGTAGATGGGGTCTATAAAGAGACTGCCTTTTTGGTAGTGTGATGGTATTTTAAGTTATGACTGTAGAGAGTGTGGTTGGTCTATCAAAGGTTTTATGTTTGGGGAAGGTGGTTTGGTCTATCAACATGACTCTGTGTTGAGTATGTGGGTGCTTAATCAAACGTCTGTGTGTTTAGTAGGTGAGTGGTCAATCAAAAGTCTTGTATGTAGAGTGTGGTTAGTCTAGTATATTAAGTAGGTAGGTGGTCAGTCAGATGTCTTATGTGTTGGGGAGGTGAGTGGCCTATCAAGAGAACTGTGTTTGTTGAGTAGGTGAGTGGTGGTCAATCATGGGTATTACGTATTGGATAGGCAGGAGGAAATAAGAAATAATGTTTTTAGTAAGTAGGCAATCTAAGTACGTTGGGTAGGTGGTAAGTCTTGTATGTAAAGTAGGTTGTCTGTCAATAATATTATGTGTTGGGAGGGTAGTTGGTCTGTAAAGATAACTGTGTGTAGGGTAAGTGAGTAGGAGAGTCTTACTAATGGATAGGTAGGGTTATGGAGCTTGGTAGGTGTCTTGTACATGTGTGTTGGATAGGTGGAATGACAACTAAAGCCTTATGTAGATTGTCTATTTGGTGATAAGTCTTGTACGTTAAGTAGGTAGTCTGTCAAATGTATTATGTGTCGGTATGGTATGTGGAATATAAAGATGTCTGTGTGTAGGGTAAATGGGTAGGAGAGTCTTACTACTGGATAGGAAGGGTATTAGTGTTTGTTAGGTAGTTTGTACATGTCTTATGTGTTGGGGAGGTGAGTGGCCTATCGAGAGTACTGTGTGTGTAGGGTAGGTAGATGGTCAATCAAAAGTCTTGTATGTACGGTGTGTGGTTTGTTTATCATGATTTTTGTATCTTTGGTAGGTGGTCCTTCAAAAGTCTTATGCTTTGGGAAGTGGAGTGTCAATCGACAGTTGTGTTTGTTAAGTTGATGTGTGATCAAACAAGTGTTTTGTGTGTATTGAGTAGGTAGATGGTCAATCAAAAGTCTTGTATGTAGAGTGTGGTTAGTCTAGTATATTAGGTGGGTAGGTGGTCAAATGTATTATGTGTCGAGGGGGTGAGTGGTCTGTCAAGAGGACTATGTGTAGAGTGTGGTTAGTCTAGTATATTAGGTGGGTAGATGGTCAGTCAGATGTGTTATGTGTTGGGAAGGTGTGTGGCCTATCGAGGATACTGTGTGTGTTGGGTAGGTAGGTAGTCAATCAAAGGTGTTGTATGTAAGGTGTGGGTAGTCTAGTATATTAGGTGGGTAGGTGGTCAGTCGGATGTGTTATGTGTTGGGAAGGTGTGTGGCCTATCGAGGGTACTGTGTGTGTTGGGTAGGTAGGTGGTCAATCAAAGGTCTTGTATGTAAGGTGTGGTTAGTCTAGTATATTAGGTGGGTAGATGGTCAGTCAGATGTCTTATGTGTTGGGAAGGTGGTTGGCCTATCGAGGGTACTGTGTGTGTTGGGTAGGTAGGTGGTCAATCAAAGGTCTTGTATGTAAGGTGTGGTTAGTCTAGTATATTAGGTGGGTAGGTGGTCAAATGTATTATGCGTCAAGAGGGGTGAGTGGTCTGTCAAGAGGACTATTTGTAGAGTGTGGTTAGTCTAGTATATTAGGTGGGTAGATGGTCAGTTAGATGTCTTATGTGTTGGGAAGTTGGGTGGCCTATCGAGGGTACTGTGTGTGTTGAGTGGGTAGATGGTCAATCAAAGGTCTTGTATGTAAGGTGTGGTTAGTCTAGTATATTAGGTGGGTAGGTGGTCAGTCGGATGTCTTATGTGTTGGGGAGGTGGGTGGTCTATCGAGGGTCTGTGTGTGTTGAGTGGGTAGATGGTCGATCAAACGTCTTGTATGTAGAGTGTGGTTAGTCTAGTATATTGGGTGGGTAGGTGGTCAGTCAGATGTCTTATGTGTTGGGGAGGTGAGTGGCCTATCGAGAGTACTGTGTGTGTAGGGTAGGTAGATGGTCAATCAAAAGTCTTGTCTGCAGAGTGTGTGGTTTGTTTATCATGATTTTTGTATCTTTGGTCGATGGTCCTTCAAAAGTCTTATGCTTTGGGAAGTAGAGTGTCAATCGACAGTTGTTTTTGTTAAGTTGATGTGTGATCAAACAAGTGTTTTGTGTGTATTGAGTAGGTAGATGGTCAATCAAAAGTCTTGTATGTAGCGTGTGGTTAGTCTAGTATATTAGGTGGGTAGGTGGTCAGTCAGATGTCTTATGGATAGGTGATGGATGATCAAGGGCCTTATGTGATGAATAGGAAGGTGATCTATCAAGAGTGTTGTGTGTTCTAGGTTCTCCATGTGTTTGGGTCTCTGGGAGTTGTGTATATACTTTTTCTGATCGAATATTTTCTGACTACTTTAACTTGTTAAAAGTACGCTTGAACATTATATTGTTTGCAATTTTAGTTGTTATTAATTTTTATGTTTGAAGTGTATGATTAGTGTTTTTCTGTTTCAAAGTTTATGTTTGAGTTATGTGTGAGTTTTAGTTTTTTTTTTAGTTATGTCATCAAGTGTAGTACTGTTTTAATAAATGATCAGAAGGAAGAATATACAATGTTAATTAAGTGTTCGATATTATTAAAAGAGATTGTGCAAGACACGGGATGTAAAACAATGCTTGTGGTAATGGAAGCGGATGTGATAACAGACTCGGGTTGACCTTTGAGGTCAAGTGATGTGATAACAACGATAAAGCCCGGTCATAATGCATTTGTTATGGTGTATATTGCCACAGAGTAGCAAGTCCATGCGCATGCGTCACCCGCGCACAGCTGATGTCGCCAGGTCCACTGCGATCGACGTTGCCGCTAGGAGCGCTGCGATCGGGTCAGCCATAATTCATTTGTTATAGTGTATATATGAAATAATCCACAGAGTAGCAACGCGCATGCGCGCCCGGCCAACAGACGACGCGTTAGCCATTTATTATAGTGTATTTTATATAGTATAAAGACCGCCTTCTTGGACGAGGGAATTTTGGGAGGGAAAGACGCCATATTGGACAAAAAAAGTTAATTTTATATAGTATAACATGGAAAAAGACGTCATATTGGACAAAAAAAGTTCATTTTATATAGTATAACAAGGTTAACAGTGAATTTTATATAGTATAACAAGGTTAACAGTGCATTTTATATAGTATAACATGGAAAAAGATGTCATATTGGACAAAAAAAGTTCATTTTATATAATATAACAAGGGAAAGACCGCCATCTTGGATGAGGGAATTTAGGAAGGGAATTTTTCCACGGGGTGTGAGTTGGTGCGGGAGGGAAAGACGCCATATTGGACAAAAAAAGTGTATTTTATATAGTATAACATGGAAAAAGACGTCATATTGGACAAAAAAAGTGAATTTTATATAGTATAACAAGTTTAACAGTGAATTTTATATAGTATAACATGGAAAAAGTTAGGTTAAGAGTGTATTTTATATAGTATAACAAGGTTAACAGTGAATTTCATATAGTATGATGTGGGAATTTGGAGGAAAATTTGGGAATTTGAGGGAAATTTGAGGTTAGGAAAAGTGAGGTTAGGAAATTTGGCGGGAAATGGGCGCCGCCATCTTGGATCTGGTCACGTGACCGCTCTCGACCAATCAGAGGCCAGAAAAGTAAGCCCAGAACGCCTAGTTTTTATCTACTCATAGTTGTCAGTTTTATTTTTTAAATCATTATGTTCTCTCTCTCTCTCTCTCTCTCTCTCTCTGTGTCTCCCTCTCTCTCTCTCTCTCTCTCTCCCTCTCTCTCACACACACACACACAGACACACACACACACACACACACAGACACACACACACACACACACACACACACACACACACACAGACACACACACACACACACAGACACACACACACACACACACACACACAGACACACACACACACACACACACACACACACACACACACACAGACACAGACACACACACACACACACACACACACACACACACACACACACACACACACACACACACACACACACACACACACACACACACACACACACACACACACACAGCCAGTATTCTGTATGAAGATGAATAGTAAAATACACTAGTTAAACATTTCTAAATAACATAACATTTACAGTCCTACGTACTTGTGAATTATTTTTTTGAATATTTATATCTAGTTAAAGATATGAATCCAGGTTTCTTAACCATTTAACACCTGCTTCTCCGATTGAAAGAGGACCAGCTAACGCCCCCTACAAAGAATTATTAGCACTCAATAACTATGTGGTCCATATTTTGAACTGCGATTCTGCAACGATATGACCGATCACTTGCAATTCCCCACTTAAATGTCCATGTGTTGCATATTCTCACCCCCACGCAAAAGTGACTAACTAAGAAGGTTCATTCCACCAATGATGGTAGTAGGATCTGATACCTGAAACTTGTTTCTACCGTCAAACATATCCCAAGTTAAAGTCCAGTTGGTTTTTGGTGAAAATTTGTTTGAGATTAACTGGGAAGATAGTCGATTAACTGGGTTTCCTAGATTTAAGTCACCCTACACGTTGTTGGATATCTTGTGAATTGGGAATGTTCAGAGTAGGTAAGGTCTTTTTAAACTCTGTGAGAAGTGCCTCTTTGTGTCTAATATCCGGAGAAGCTATGATGCATAGAATTGGACGCCATGGTAGAGGGGTTCCAATGACGCAACCACTGATATATCTAATCGCCCTATTATGCTTCATCATCCTCTCGTATGTGTAATATTAAGCCAAACGGGAGCACAATATTCAGCAGTGGAGTAAACCAGAGACATAGCTGTAGTACCCAGGACTTGTGCGTTGGCTCTCCAAGATGATCCAGACATCTTTAGTTCATCTGCCCATTATTAGTTATGGTTTTCTGCTGTTTTCTACCCAACTTTAGCTGCTGTTCTCTGTGGGTGACTTTTAAAACAGCTAGTTCGATCTAAACTGACTTCCAAGTACTGTGGATGCTCATTGTGTTTTAGCCTAACACCACCAAATAAGATGTTCAACTTATTATTAGCTAGTCTACTAATCAAGTGAAAACAAGTTACTTTAGTCTTTGTTGGATGGGCTTTAACTTCCAGGCTCTAATACATTGTTGAGAGTAGCTACATAATGTGTAATTGTTCTTTCTGTGTTTAATATTAATTTTTATTTCTTAAAAAAAGTCACTCGCCAGTTCAGATGAGCCTACAGGCCTGTGCGTGAACTTTATTCAACTAGTGAAGTACCGAACGTTGGCTCAGTGAGGATTCGAATCTTTGACATTGCCCCCAGCAGTCCAAATCCTTAGAAACTAAGCCAACACGCCGGCAACTCAAAAAGCATGTCTTCTTGTTGAGTTACGAGTGCAATATCATCTGCATATAATAATTTTCTGGACAGTGGTGGGAATTTCGGTGGTATATATATTAAATAAAATAGGAGTAAGAAGATATCCTTGCGGCAGTCCATCGTACAGATATCTAAAATAATTGTCTCAGCAACCCAGATACGATGTAATTAACCCGCTATTTAAGATGGAATTCAGAAATCATAGTAATTGAGGATACGGACTCATGTTATATAATTTAAGTAACTGGTGTTTTCTTCAGAATGTGTAATAGGCTGCTTAAAGATATACGAAAGTTCTTATGTTGAAGAATTGTTGGTATGAATTTGTTCATTTAACTTAAATTAACATTAAGCGTGGCCTTAAAGGTGGGTTGTAAAATTGTTCACATGTAACTGAGCATATAATTTTTGAGAAATTTAAGGATGGTGAATTTTGAGAACCCTTTCACTACTATAACATAAATTATTCAAAATGGAGAAAATATCAAAATATCAATTACGAAAATATTAAAAATAACGAAAAAGGCCATGAAACAAGTATCCACGTGCTGAAGGGATAAGAGGCAACTAATTGTTTCCACATTATATTTTATTCTAAATGAGTATATATGTGTTTACATTTCATATGTGTTTAACCTTACATATTTCTAACAGCGGTTAAATGATTTGTTTGTCAAACTATAGAATATCTAGTACAACTGAAACAGAAAACATATAATTCCCAGCTTCCGATAAATTATTAATGTTTCAGGGTAACATATTCAGGCAGAGCAAGGGAAAGAACCAATAGAGTACTAGGTGAATATAAAAAAAAAACTTGCAGACAAGGCCTGGATTTGAACCTGAGGTAACTCTCAGGATTAATGTACTGACGGTTTAGATCGCTTGGCTGCTGGCTTCGAATAACTAATTTAGTTCATTGATTAGTAAAATAATACATTATTTGAGAATAAAATTCACATAATACACGATAAACTCGTGTAATGTGTGGATATAAGAAAGTACAGGCTACGAGAACATTCCTAAAATGTTATTACGTATAATCGTATTTCTAAGAAAGGTTCGGGGTTAAAATAACTATCATATATTAGAAATGATTGAACAATAAAATAATTGTATTTTTTAGTTACTGATATTTGATTAAGTAGATTAAAGTATTTGTAAATAGTAAAAATTTTTGACACTTAAATAGCAACTGTACTAAGAAATAGTAAAATTAAATATGTTCTCCGATATTAAGATAAGACATACATCAAATATCTTATTCCATACATTCAAAAGTAATGAAGGCACAGTGTGTTGACTTACTCTGGGGAAATATTGGATGAACTCCCTTTTGATATATGTTTTCAACAGGAACCTTCACGACCTAAAGTAAAGTAGCAATACTAATTTACCTCTATAGTAACTATAGTAATATAAATTACAGACGGAAATGTTTACTTATTAGTGTTGAAAATATATATTATAATCGAATTGTTAGCTGAAACTTACTACATTGACAGGATTCACTTCTGAAGTCGAGGCTTCCTTAAACTTCCATTTCCACTTGTTATCTTAAGAATGGAATCTAAGACCAAACACATACATTGAGTTGTGTACCAATCGGCCTCAGGGTTTCTAATTTCTTTTTATATAATTTAACTAATTATAAATCAATATTAATAGTAAAATAATTTAGGGTTATCTGATTATGACCATGGACTTTCCGAAAAGCAGCCCACCGATTGCTGCTGATATTATATTTAAAAAACAACCTATGAGAAAATAAGGTTCGAACTGACGTCAGTAGAGCAGTTTGTCACACTATTTTTTATTGGACGGGCCAGTACCTGGAACTGTATCAGTTTTAGGGACAGAATTTACTGTGGTAAATAGTTCCTCTATTTGCATATTATGTATTGTTAGGAGAAAAACAAGCAAACTTCGCATGAAAATAGTTGTTTTATTATATAACAAGTTTAAAATATACAAACTATTACGGTGATAGTTTTCACTAAACTGCTTTTATCTTCCTTAGACAAATTATACACAAAGAAATACAATTTACTTGTAACTGTGTTTGCAAGTTTTAAATTTGTTTATGATCATTTTAATACTATAATGACGTGTATATTTTGTGTCCTCTACCATTTATTAATTTTACAATTTTATAAAATATACGTTTTATAATTTGAAAAAACTCCAAAAGTTATTTGATATTTGTAAAAAAACAAAAACAAATATAAAAAAATATCAATTGATCTTCTGTCACACAGCTAAATCCAATCTATCAAGCAATTTAAGACCTGTGACACTAATTATATGTATGCTAGCTAATACCACTGAATAACAGTACTGGGTCACTCTATAACTATGATATCCATTGATTGAATATACTCCCCCACAATTTGAGTACTGGAAAACTTGCTGGAGTCATTATTTAACCACGTGTTTAAATCAATATAAGGAATCAATTAGGTGACTTAGTACGATAATGTTTCTAATGTTCAACCGGTGACTTCACCCATGAGAAGTCCAAGTTCAGTAATAAATGACAAAATAAAACTCATCTTAAACTTCAGGAGGAAAAATACTTAAATTATTTAGTATTCTTAAAAGTCATCCATTATTAAAATTGATTGAGTGATTAGTACACTTCGAGTAAATTTTGAATCCTCTCAATTTCGAAATGTTTGAGTTTTTCTCGCTAGTTAAACTCACAATAAATAATTTCCAAAACATTTAAAACCATTCACAGGAAGATTAAAAAAATAATTTTCACCTATAATTCACTTAATATCCATACGACTTGCTTTACATAATATTTTTGATTTTTCAGTGAATCAGAACATTTTATTTGTAATATATTCCAAGATACGTGTATCCAGATACATACACCGCATATTTTACATACTACTTGTTTGGTCTTGATTGAATCACCAACAAAGTTTGAGGAGGGCTGTCAAGACCTGAACCTACCTAAAATAACTTACTCTTAACTTAAAAGTACTTCACCTAATAAGATTCTTATAGTATAAAAACATTTATGATGTTGCAATTTTCTATATATATTAAAGAAAAAGTAAGGATGAAGATTTTTTTTAACATCAACTTATTTTGCTTTCTAAATATATATACACAAACAAGCAAAACAGTTTATTTTATAGATCCTATATACAAGTTATTAATAAGTACCTTTTGTCTATTCTCGTATACATAAATAATGCATCACTAGTAGAATTTACAATATTATTTATATTTATTAGACTAATAATTTTAACATTTTAAATTAAAATTATAATGGCAGTAAGGCAGGCTAACACAATCACTAACTACTTCACATTAAAACACCCTCTCTTTCTAACCCATGTACCCATTCAAGCCATATGTTGTTACTGTTTATACGTTACCTACAAAATACTCCCAAAAACACGTTAAATAATTAGCTCCTAGGATATTTATTACAAAAATAAAACATTGAATTACTTTCGAAGTGTCCATTTTTTAATTACTCTTTCATCTTGTATTATAAACATGAATCATTGGATTCCTTTTTTCTTCAATATGGAAAGCAAACTAATCACATTACAGTTTTACTAAAATTGCTAGTAGATTATTTTTTAATCATAAAGAATAACTCTTTTAGAATTAAAATATTAATAATACTTTACTATGTTTTAACATAAATGTTTGGACAAATACCAATTAGTATACAATTACTGTACACATTTGTAACTGTTAGAATGTGACACAACAATGAACATAAAGTTTGAGATATTTTATTTATAATATGAGAATCAACAAAGAGAAAGAAAATAATAGTGACCTTAGATTCTTTAAAGTTTAGGAGGAAGATAATATATTTCAACGATTAATTTATAGGGAAATATAATCTGTATACTTGGTAAAAACATAAAGTTTATAAATGATTATAAACAATTGTTAATCATTTACAATAAAAATTTGCAAAAGCAGGGACAAATATTCATGACAATTTATTTAAAAGTACAAAATGGAAGCTTTTCCTGCCAAACATTATGATTATTTTAATAGTTTTAAAATTATTTATTGTTCGAAGTATAACAAAAGAACATCTTCGAACAAGAAAAATCAACACGTCAATATCTTTAGTAATAATGTATCCAACGAACAGGACAAACATGTCAATAATGGTAGTCAACACTTAAGAAACTATATGTTTTTCATGGCCCTACTTCATTTAATATATTTGGATGTAGTAATTTTAATTTTAATCACTGTTTCACTAGGTTAACTGTCAATATTTTAACGATCCTTTCTATTTTTCGTAACAGTACTCACTAAAATTACTTTAGGAACATGTTATTGACAGAAGTCCTTACCTTGTGTCAGGTGTTTGTAGCTTTCCCATTCAGATACAGGACAACTGCTAGCGGACAGAGAGTACATGCCTTTAGTTTTTTCTGGGGATTGGTTGTAGTTATGACTCAGAATGTATTGTCCGTGTATGCAAACTCTGAGGACATTAAAAATAATGCCAAAGGCACAATTCGTATGTAAAGCTCAACCTCTGAACTGGTCAAATGTTTTCACATTGGCATCCTCAACTTGTGGGAGGTTGTAAATATAGTTAGCTCTGCAAGGACACACCAAGTCTTTACCAAACTTTGCAAAATGTTGGATGGCATTGACAACTTTATGCAGAATAATAAGAAAAAACTAAAAGGTGGGCTAGAGTGTTGTTTGCTCTCGTCTATTGTGTCCTGTTAATGTCTGGCAAGTAGGGAAAAGCTATTGGGAAATCGAGGCTGGCGTTTATTGGTCGGTGTATTTCATTTATTGTGTCAACACTGCGATGTTCCTACACTACGAATATGTCGCAAAAAAGCCTCACTTTCCGCTTATAACAAACAGTAAACGAAAGAATGAAGCGAGTGCTCATCAATAACTAATTTAGTATAAGCAAATGGGAAATGGGAATTATAATGTTCCTGAAGGTTAGTTATAGAGTAGTGATTGTCACACTTTATATAGTTTACATGTTTCAAAATTAATAACTGATTCTATATTTTTATAACATTGTAAAAAGGGAAACACAAAACCTTAAAACTATTTCGAATTTTCTCAGCCAGTATTGGCCACAGTTTTGTAGGACATTTGGATTTATTTATAACTACTGTGAACGTAGTAGTACTATCAAGAGTTTACATGTTTGGACATCATCGGTTAACTGCCAAACTGCACTTGGCACATGTTTCTTACATGGTACTTATTTGAAATTTAATATATTTACTAAATAATATACTTTGCCACAAATATACTATTTATGGTAAAGGAATCTCCATACCAATAAAACGAATTTGTGCTTAGAGTATTTTATAACAGCAGAAAATAAAATTAAAACATTTGTACGGCCATATCAATTTAAATAAAAGTAAAACATTATGACTACTTTCTGTTGCTTACAATTACACAGGAAACCTTCAATATCATTAAAAAAAACTATACTAAAAGGTAATCACCACATCATACAAATAACAATGTACAATATATTTCTTCCGGCTGCAGTGAAGGGTATTGTAGAATAAAACTTGTCTAAAAAAAAAAAACGACAACATACTATAATGCTTTTGGGACGTATATGAGTTGGTGGGTAGTTCAGCTACCGACCTGTAACAGTGGGTGTGGAGGGGGGAGTCAATATCACGGAATGAATATAGGTGTGTAAGAGGTTCAATACCACTGTATGAGTATGGGTGAGTGGGAGGGTCAATACCACCGTATGGGTATAAGTGGGCGTGTGGTTCAGTACCACTTTACGTGTATGAGTGAGTGGGTGGTTTTCTACCTCCGTACGTAATGGGTGGGTGGAGCTTCAATACCACTATAATGTATGAGTATAGTTAGGTGCGTGGTTTAGTATCACTGTACGCGCATGAGTGGACGTAAGGTTGTAAAAGTATTTTTTGAAGGAGGGTGGGCTAATACCATTGTATAGTTAAGGGTTGGTGGGTGTAAAAATGTCATTATTATTGTTCGTATTTATTGTTCGTGATATCGTGCTATATTACAATATATAACGATAGCGAAGTTGTAAAGTTTTAAAAATATAAAATACCAACTTCTGTGTGTTGAAATAATGTTGTCGAATATCACATAACTTGTAATAACATTATGTTAAGCGAAGGTATCGCCATTTTAATACAGTGTGAAACAGTCTTACCAATTTATTGTTTTCATTCCGATCAAAAATCAGAATGTTTATCAGTTTCGGGAAATCACTCAGACATTAGGGAGATCAAAACTCTAATGGAAGTTTACTGGCTTCTTTGTCCCGCAGTGAAGCAGACAAACGCCTTCTACTCTGGTCAGCTGTTAGTTGCTGTCTTCACCTCTTTTGTAAGCCTAACTCACTCTGGTATTTCTGATCACAAACATGTTCCCCATCGCCCAGTCGAGTACTGTATCCTATTCGGTTATGCTGTTTCTGTGGGCCACGTTTCATACGACACAAAACATATTTTTGGTTTGTTCAAGTACGGAAATCACTGAGGCTGTAAATGTTTATTGTACGTTTTTTAATTAGATTGAAATTTATTGTTTCAATCTTTATGGAAAATGTATCATGAGAGATTGTGTTTAGAAGATGAAACTTGGACTAGTGAAACTTTAATAGTTATATCTATATTGACAGTGAGCTCCAGTTGGCGTGAAAATCAACTGTGCCTGAGCCTTTGCATGTAGTAAATGAGTAAATCTCTTCCTCAGTTTTGACTGCAGACTTCATCTGTAGAATAGTGGCATTTTTAAAATTATATTCACTCGTCGTTTAGGTACAACTGTCCAAACCCCTTAGAAAAATGTAAGTGGACCTCCCGGGATTTGACCCCGTGATCTTCTGCTTTGGATGCAGAATTGCTTACTACTAGGCTAGCAAGATGTATATGTTAATGATTGATACCTATCTAACATTGATGGCATAAATTTGAACAACAATAAATACGAACAATAATAATAACATTTTTCAACACCACTTTACTTGCATAGGTGAATGGGGTGGTAAACAGCACTGTACGTGTATAGGTGGGTTTGTGGGTAAGTAAACATCTTTATAGCTTACGTGTATGGATGGGTGGATGGGTCGACACTACTGAACGGTATGTGTGAGTGGGTTGGTCAATACCACTGTACGTGTATGGGTGATAGGGTGGTATGTATAGAATATGATTGTATCTGGTGATTTTCAGGCTTATATCGTCAGTTCAAATGGGCCTGCTGGCATTTATGTGCATTTATTGAATGTGTGATGTACCAGCCATCCACCTTGGACCATGAGGATTACGAACCACACACAACAGTACACACGTACGATAATATTCACACCCACCTACCCTTAACCATACAGAGGTATTAACCCACCCTCTTTCAACCAATACACTTACAGCCTTACGTCCACTCATGCGCGTACATTATACTGAACCACGCACCTAATACATTTATTTTTTATTAGAGTGTTATATTTTTTATTTGTTTTATGAGTTGGGGAATAGTTTTTATAGTTTAATTCCATGTTTTGTGGCATTTTGCTAACTTTTTAGACCTATGGTATTCAGTTTCCAAGACTATACCATATAAGTGACTATACCATAACATACTAGACCTAATATTAATGCACATTTTAATAATTTTGTACTGTAACAATCTACTTTGGTGGTCCATGATTTTTTCCTAACCCAATCAAGATAATCATTTATTAGAATGAAATGTTCAAAATAATTACCTCCTGATGTAAAATAACGAAGGGATATTTACTCTCCAAATAGTCTTAAGTAGTTCATACTTTGTATATAATTAATAGTTCAAAGTGTTTTAATTGGGTGGTAGGAATACTTTCCTTTACTGGTAACTATTGGTCCAAAAATGTACTATATACGTTTACAGGTTTTGAGCAGAAACAGATTCCAGTTGATCTTACGCTTTTGGCATTTTAGTGATAACTGTAAATGGTGCAAATTTATTAGCTGACATAATAATGGAATGGATTAAGGATGTAATTTAGTTTGTAACGGCATTAGTTATGTGATTCAGGTACATGGCTGCTCTGCGGTTATTGCCTCAGCTGCTGTTCAGGCGTTCAGAAAGTAAAAGTGTGAGACTATTGTTGATATTGAAATACATGTTGTTACACTTATTTAATTTATTTATTTATAAGTTCTGTCCCTGAACAGATTTACTGTGACATTTTAAAATGTGTACAGTACTATGATTTATTTGTTATTTATCATAGTGTCTGTCACATTACTATTGATAATCTCAGTTTAGTTGTGTATATATTTTTTATTTATTTTCATTAATTAATCATGTTATTTTGATTCACAAATTGTTTTCTTATTGTATGCTCTCGACACTATTGTGGTTTTAACATTCATTTTGGACCATAGCATATTTTGCTACAATTATGACTATGACTGATGCATTATAATATTTATATTAATATTTATATTTAAAACATATTCATTGATTTAAATAGATATTTATTTAACTGTCCTATTATATTTTTATAATTTTAATACTTGACACAGTAACGTTTACAGTAAAATTTGATGAAATATTAATTTCCCTATATAAGATTGAATTTTGAGATATCACTGAGATAATGAAATTGTCCCCTGTGGAAGAGTTTGGTACACCGGCTGTAATAAACCACACAAATGTGACACAGTCACTGTTCATTGATAGACGGCACTTACTTAACTCTGATGCCCAAGGTAGTCTCTTCCTCACCAACAATCTGCCTAAACTTCCTACGATCTTCCGCAGTTTCCACACCGGCCGTCAGCCTATTCACATCTATCATCACTTGGTACTTACACCTTTCCTTTGGGTGTCCAGAGAGTCTTTTTCTTTTTCATCTAAACTTACTTAATAAGGGCGACAACCTCCCTTCGTATGAGTCAAGCCCACCACAATCATTGCAATTGGCTTCGGGTACAGCGTCTGAGGCATCGGAACAGGGTCCTTATCTCCTTATCATCATATTATATTCTACATGTTGTATTTACTTTTTTAGGCCAAAACACTTTTCCTAATACTTTGTACTACAAAATGACGAGTTCCTTCTTTGTACTTAGTCCAAAACACATGATTTTACAACAGAAGGATTGGTCTAGTTCTTGTTTTGCACATTTAAATTGCTGTTCGTGTAGATAAATTGTTTGATGACATAAGATTATTTCAGGATAACTTTTTTATGTTAGCTGAATCTATTCTAGTTTGAATTTAAGTTCGTTCACCAAATTTGGAGCGATACTTCAATGTAAAATGTGTTAACTTTTTTTGAAATCGTGTTCTTCAATTGTAATTTATGTGGAGTTTGAATGATTTAGAACAAGGTGCGTAATTAATTAGGCCTTTTTGTCACTAAACGAGCTACATCTTGAGTTTCTTACATCTGAATTTCGTCATTTTTCTGATATCATCCTTGTCCTCTGTCATCACTAAGTCGTCTTTCTTGGGAACTAGGCTGCTAACCCACATCTTGTTACGTATCTACCTGAAATTAAAACCACAGTTGAAAAATATTTATAAATAGATACTCAAGCAGCAATGTTCAATATATAACCTTGCTCAAGGAAGGTGTGTAACTGACATACTGATCTATGGTACTCGTATAAAATATTAATGTCAGGTGTGTAACTGACTGGCAGATCTATAGTATACTTATAATATATTCATGTAAGGTATGTAACTGACTGGCGGATCTATAGTATACGTATAATATATTCATGTCAGGTGTGTAAATGACTTACAGATCCATAGTACTCGTATAACACATTCATGTCAAGTGTGTAACTAACTAGCAGATCTATAGTACTCGTGTAATATATTCATGTCAGGTATATAACTAACTAGCAGATCTATAGTACTCGTATAACACATTCATGTCAGGTGTGTAACTGACTAGCAGATCTATGTTACTCGTATAATATATTATTGTAAGGTGCGTAACTGGCATACATTTTTATAGTACTTGTATGATATATTCATGTAAGGTGTGTAATTGACTTGCAAATAGATTGTACTCGTATAATATATTCATGTCAGGTGTGTAACTGACTTGCAGATCTACAGTACTCAAATAATATATTCATGTCAGGTGTGTAACTGACTAGCAGATCTACAGTACTCGTATAATATATTCATGCCAGGTGTGTAAGTGACTAGCAGATCTATGACACTCGTATAATATATTTATGTAAGGTGTGTAATTGACAAGCAGATCTATGGTACTCGTATAGTATATTTATGGCAGGTGTGTAACTGACTAACAGATCTATGGTACTCGTAAAATATATTCATGTCAGGTGTGTAAGTGACTAGCAGATCTATGATACTCGTATAATATATTCATGTCAGGTGTGTAAGTGACTAGCAGATCTATGATACTCTTTTAATATATTCATGTAAGGTCTGTAATTGACTTGCAGATCTATAGTACTCGTATAATATATTCACGTAAGGTGTGTAATTGACTTGCAGATCTATGGTACTCGTATAATATATTCTTGTAAAATGTGTAACTGGCATACAGATCTAAAGTACTCGTATAATTTATTCATGTAAGGTGTGTAATTGACTTGCAGATATATAGTACTCGTATAATATATTCATGTAAGATGTGTAACTGACTTGCAGATCTACAGTTCTCGTATAATATATTCATGTAAGGTGTGTATCTGACTTGCAGATCTACATTATTCGTATAGGATATTCATGTGAGGTGTGTAACTGACTTGCAGATCTACAGTACTCGTATAATATACTCATGTAAGGTGTGTAACTGACTTGCAGATCTGTAGTACTCCTATAATATATTCATGTCAGGTGTGTATCTGACTTGCAGATGTATAGTACTCGTATAATATATTCATGCAAGGTGTGTAAATGACTAGCAGATCTATAGTACTTGTATAATGTATTCATGTCAGGTGTGTAACTAACTTGCAGATCTACAGTATTCGTATAGGATATTCATGTGAGGTGTGTAACTGACTTGCAGATGTATAGTACTCGTATAATAGATTCATGCAAGGTGTGTAAATGACTAGCAGATCTATAGTACTCGTATAATATATTCATGTCAGGTGTGTTACTGACTTGCAGATCTACAGTATTCGTATAGGATATTCATGTGAGGTGTGTAACTGACTTGCAGATCTACAATACTCGTATAATATACTCATGTAAGGTGTGTAACTGACTTGCAGATCTATAGTACTCGTATAATATATTTATGTCGGGTGTGTATCTGACTTGCAGATGTATAGTACTCATATAACACATTCATGTCAGGTGTGTAACTAACAAGCAGATCTATAGTACTCGTATAATATATTCATGTATAGTGTGTAACTAACTAGCAGATCTATAGTACTCGTATAACACATTCATGTCAGGTGTGTAATTGACTTACAGATCTATAGTACTCGTATAACACATTCATGTCAGGTGTGTAACTGACTGGCAGATCTATAGTATACGTATAATATATTCATGTCAGGTGTATAACTGACTGGCAGATCTATAGTATACGTATAATATATTCATGTCAGGTGTGTAACTAACTAGCAGATCTATAGTACTTGTATATAATATTCATGTCAGGTGTGTAACTGACTTAAAGATCTATAGTACTCGTATAACACATACATGTCAGGTGTGTAACTAACTAGCAGATCTATAGTACTCGTATAATATATTCATGTCAGGTATGTAACTAGCTAGCAGATCTATATTACTCGTATAACACATTCATGTCAGGTGTGTAATTGACTTAAAGATCTATATTACTCGTATAACACATTCATGTCAGGTGTGTAACTGAATGGCAGATCTATAGTATACGTATAATATATTCATATCAGGTGTGTAACTGACTGGCAGATCTATAGTATACGTATAATATATTCATGTCAGGTGTGTAACTGACTTACAGATCTACAGTACTCGTATAACATATTCATGTCAGGTGTGAAACTGACTAGCAGATCTATAGTACTCGTATAATATATTTATGTCAGGTATGTAACTAACTAGCAGAACTATAGTATACGTATAATATATTCATGTCAGGTGTGTAACTGCCTGGCAGATCTATAGTACTCTATAACACATTCATGTCAGGTGTGTAACTGACTAGCAGGTCTATAGTACTCGTATAATATATTAATGTCAGGTATGTAACTAACTAGCAGATGTATAGTACTTGTATAATATATGCATGTCAGGTGTGTAACTGACTTGTAGATGTATAGTACTCGTATAACATATTCATGTCAGGTATGTAACTAACTACCAGAACTATAGTATACGTATAATATATTCATCTCAGGTGTGTAACTGACTGGCAAATCTATAGTACTCTATAACACATTCATGTCAAGGGTGTAACTGACTAGCAGGTCTATAGTACTCGTATTATATATTAATGTCAGGTGTGTAACTAACTAGCAGATGTATAGTACTTGTATAATTTTTCATGTCAGGGCTGTAAATGACTAGCAGATCTATAGTACTCATATAATATATTCATGTCAGGTATGTAACTGACTAGCAGATCTATAGTACTTGTATAATTTTTCATGTCAGGGCTGTAAATGACTAGCAGATCTATAGTACTCATATAATATATTCATGTCAGGTATGTAACTAACTAGCAGATCTATAGTACTCGTATGATATATTCATGTCAGGTATGTAACTAACTAGCAGATCTATAGTACTTGTATAATATATGCATGTCAGGTGTGTAACTGACTTGCAGATATACAATACTCGTATAATATATTCATGTATGGTGTGTAACTGACTTGCAGATCTATAGTACTCGTATAATATATTAATGTCAGGTGTGTAACTGAGTTGCAGATGTATAGTACTCGTATAATATATTCATGCAAGGTGTGTAATTGACTTGCAGATCTATAGAACTCGTTTAATATATTCTTGTAAGGTGTGTAACTGGCATACAGATCTATAGTACTCGTATAATATATTCATGTAAGGTGTGTAATTGACTTGCAGATGTATAGTACTCGTATAACACATTCATGTCAGATGTGTAACTAACTAGCAGATCTATAGTACTTGTATAATATATTCATGTCATGTGTGTAAATGACTAGTAGATCTATAGTACTTGTATAATATATTCATGTCAGGTGTGTAACTGACAAGCAGATCTATAGTACTCGTATAAAATATTCATGTCAGGTATGTAACTAACTAGCATATCTATAGTACTTGTATAATATATGCATGTCAGGTGTGTAACTAACTTGCAGATATATAATACTCGTATAATATATTCATGTCAGGTGTATAACTTACTAGCAGATCTATAGTACTCGTATAATATATTCATGTCAGGTGTATAACTTACTAGCAGATCTATGGTACTCGTATAGTATATTCATGTCAGGTGTGTAAGTGACTAGCAGATTTATTGTACTCGTTTAATATATTCATGTAAGGTGTGTAAATAACTTGCAGATCTATGTTACTCGTATAATATATTATTGTAAGGTGCGTAACTGGCATACATTTTTATAGTACTCGTACGATATATTCATGTAAGGTGTGTAATTGACTTGCAAATCTATTGTACTCGTATAATATATTCATGTCAGGTGTGTTACTGACTTGCAGATCTACATTACTCAAATAATATATTCATGTCAGGTGTGTAACTGACTAGCAGATCTACAGTACTCGTATAATATATTCATGCCAGGTGTGTAAGTGACTAGCAGATCTATGACACGCGTATAATATATTTATGTAAGTTGTGTAATTGACTTGCAGATCTATGGTACTCGTATAGTATATTTATGGCAGGTGTGTAACTGACTAACAGATCTATGGTACTCGTATAATATATTCATTTCAGGTGTGTAAGTGACTAGCAGATCTATGATACTCGTATAATATATTCATGTCAGGTGTGTAAGTGACTAGTAGATCTATGATACTCGTATAATATATTCTTGTAAGGTGTGTAACTGGCATACAGATCTAAAGTACCCGTATAATTTATTCATGTAAGGTGTGTAATTGACTTGCAGATATATAGTACTCGTATAATATATTCATGTAAGATGTGTAACTGACTTGCAGATCTACAGTTCTCGTATAATATATTCATGTAAGGTGTGTATCTGACTTGCAGATCTACATTATTCGTATACGATATTTATGTGAGGTGTGTAACTGACTTGCAGATCTACAGTACTCGTATAATATACTCATGTAAGGTGTGTAACTGACTTGCAGATCTATAGTACTCCTATAATATATTCATGTCAGGTGTGTATCTGACTTGCAGATGTATAGTACTCGTATAATATATTCATGCAAGGTGTGTAAATGACTAGCAGATCTATAGTACTTGTAAAATATATTCATGTCAGGTTTGTAACTAACTTGCAGATCTACTGTATTCGTATAGGATATTCATGTGAGGTGTGTAACTGACTTGCAGATCTACAGTATTCGTATAGGATATTCATGTGAGGTGTGTAACTGACTTGCAGATCTACAGGACTCGTATAATATACTCATGTAAGGTGTGTAACTGACTTGCAGATCTATAGTACTCATATAATATATTCATGTCAGGTGTGTATCTGACTTGCAGATGTATAGTACTCGTATAGTATATTCATGCAAGGTGTATAAAAGACTAGCAGATCTATAGTACTCGTATAATATATACATGTCAGGTGTGTTACTGACTTACAGATCTATGCATGAAATATGTGTACCCACCCGCCCACCCATGCAGTACAGTGGTATTGACCCACCCGCCCACCCATACAGTACGGTGGTATTGACCCACCCGCATACCCATACACGTACAGTGGTATTGACCCACCCGCCCACCCATACAGTACAGTGGTATTGACCCACCCGCCCACCCATACACGTACAGTGCTATAGGTATGTAAGAATCTTCAGCAGAGGCGGTTACATTATCATAATTAAGAAGATGTGGATTAGAAATTAGTGCACATTTTCCAAACTCAAGCACATGCTGAACTCACTTAGTAAACAGACTACTCAGGTCATCCACCTGAGTCTGAGAATACTTAAATGCTGCTAATTGGCATTTTATACATTGTTTATGTTACAGGAAATATGATATTGTTTCAGAGAACTGATATAGTCAGTAACATTTTAAAATACATTTTACAGCACCCATACACGGACAGTGCTAATGACCCACCCGCCCATCCTTACACGTACAGTGATAATGACCCACTCGCGCACCCTTACACGGACAGTGCTAATGACCCACCCGCCCACCCATACACGTACAGTGGTAATGACCCACCCACCCACCCATACACCTACAGTAGTGATAACCCACCCACCCGCCCATACACCTACTATGTGTGTAACTGGCATACAGATCTAAAGTACCCGTATAATTTATTCATGTAAGGTGTGTAATTGACTTGCAGATATAACCCACCCGCCCACCCATACACGCACTGTGGTATTAACCCACCCGCCCACCCATACACGCACTGTGGTATTGACCCACCCACCCACCCATACACGCACTATGGTATTGATAGTGCGTGTATGGGTAAAAAGGTACCCACAGTTGGAATGGGAAATTCAACAACACAGTTATATTGAAGTGTCTGCCTGAACGATGACTGTAGTACCATCAGCGTTGCTACAAGTTGTTGAAAATGTCAAACTACAAAGCGTTTTAGAACAAAATTAGTATTGATTAGAGAAATTCAAGTGTTAATTTCTCTTTCTTTAACTTGACCCACCTCTATTACTGACCCACCTGCCCACCCATACACGTACAGTAGTATTGAACCACCCACCCGCCCACCCATAAACGCACTGTGGTATTGATACTCCCGCCCACCCATAGACGTACAGTTAAAAGACAATCTTTAACTTTTAACTTTAACTTTCATACACGGAGAGTGGTATTAACCCACCCGCCCACCCATACACGTACTGTGGTATTAACCCACCCACCCACCCATACACGTACTGAGGTATTAACCCACCCACCCACCCATACACGTACTATTACATTGACCCTCCCACCCACCCATACACGTACTAATATATTGACCCACCCACCCATACACGTACTATTACATTGACCCACCCGCCCGCCCATACACGTACTAATATATTATATTATATTAGTACGTGTAATACCACTGTACGTGTATGGGTGGGCGGGCGGGTCAATACCACTGTACGTGTATGGGTGGGTGGGTAGGTCATTACCACTGTACGTGTATGGGTGGGTGGGTGGGTCATTACCACTGTACGTGTATGGGCGGCTGGGTAGGTGAATACGTGTATGGGCAGGCGGGTGGGTCAATACCATTGTACGTGATCAGTGGGTTTGAATCCTTTGGAATGACCGTGTTGTTTACAAATTATCTCTTAAGCTGTTGTTAATTTTCTTTGAACTCAACTTGAATCTTGCATTTCTATTTATTTTTCATCATACACACCCATACACGTACAGTGGTATTGACCCGCCCGCCCACCCATACACGTACAGTGGTAATGACCCGCCAGCCCACCCATACACGTACAGTGGTATTGACCCGCCCGCCCACCCATACACGTACAGTGGTAATGACAGGCCCGCCCACCCATACACGTACAGTGGTATTGACCCGCCCGCCCACCCATACACGTACAGTGGTATTGACCCGCCCGCCCACCCATAAACGTACAGTGGTATTGACCCGCCCGCCCACCCATACACGTACAGTGGTAATGACACTCGCCCACCCAAACACGTACAGTGGTAATGACTCACCCGCCCACCCATACACATATAGAGGTAATGTGTGGTTTTTCGTAGACTATCTGGGAGAGTCAAGATAAATTTAAAATTTAATTTGACCAATAACCCACCCCGCCCTCCCATACAGTGGTATTGGCCCACCCGCCCGCCCATACACGTATGGTGGTACTGGAACGGAATATTGTACTCCCCCAGTTGGCACGCTTTCCAGCTTTGGTGGGGGGGGGGATGGGTCTCAACACACACACAAACAGACACCACACACACACACACACACACACACACACACACACACACACACACACACACACACACACACACACACACACACACACACACACACACACACACACACACACACACACACACACACACACACACACACACACACACCCACCCATACACGTACAGTGGTATTGACCCACCCACCCATACACGTACAGTGGTATTGACCCACCCGTCCACCCATACACGTACAGTGGTATTGACCCACCCACCCACCCATACACGTACAGTGGTATTAACCCACCCACCCACCCAACCATGCACGTACAGTGGTATTGACCCACCTACCCATACACGTACAGTGGTATTGACCCACACGTCCACCCATACACGTACAGTAGTATTAACCTACCCATCCACCCATACACGTACATTGGTATTGACCCACCCACCCACCCATACACGAACAGTGGTATTGACCCACACGTCCACCCATACACGTACAGTAGTATTAACCTACCCGTCCACCCATACACGTACATTGGTACCCATCAATACCACAGTACGTGTATGGGTGGGTGGGTGGGTCAATACCACAGTACGTGTATAGGTGGGTGGGTGGGTCAATACCACAGTACGTGTATGGGTGGTTGGGTGGGTCAATACCACAGTACGTGTATGGGTGGGTGGGTGGGTCAATACCACAGTACGTGTATAGGTGGTTGGGTGGGTCAATACAGTTTATATTATTTTTATAAATAATACAATGGAAAGAATAGTTGTACACACGGCAGTCCAATATACGGAGGTCCCGCCCACCCATATACGTACAATGGTACTAACCCACCTGCTACACACAATGCCACTGTACGTGTATGGGTGGGCGGGTGGGTCAATACCACTGTACGTGTATGGCTAGGCGGGTGGGTAAATACCACTGTACATGTGGGTGGGCGGGTGGGTCAATGCCCACTGTACATGTATGGGTGGGTGGGTGGGTATACATATATATATCCCAAACTTTTTTATATAGTCAGTTTGATAAATTTCTTACCAGCCCATTATAATACGTATTAGATAATTCTTCAATAAATTACAATCAATACCACCGTACGTGTCTGGGTGAGCGGGCGGGTCAATACCAGCGTACGTGTGTGGGTGTGCAGGTGGGTCAATACCACCTATGTGTATGGGTGGGCGGGTGGGTCAATACCACCGTACATGTGTGGGTGGGCGGGTGGGTCAATACCACCGTACGTGTGTGAGTGGGAGAGTGGGTCAATACCTTCTATGTGTATGGGTGGGCGGGTGGGTCAATACCACCGTACGTGTGAGGGTGGGCTGAGTGGGAGGGTGGGTCGCTACCACCGTACGTGTTTTGGTGGGCAGGTGGGTCAATACCTCCTATGTGTATGGGTAGGAGGGTGGGTTAATACCTCCTAAGTGTATGGGTGGGAGGGTGAGTCCATACCACCGTACATGTGCGGGTGGGCGGGTGGGTCAATACGACCGTACGTGTCTGGGTTAAAAATACTACAGTGCGTGTATGGGTGGGCAGGTGGGTCAACACCACAGTGCGTGTACGGATGGGCGGGTGGGTCAATACCACAATGCGTGAATGGGTGGGCGGGCCAACACCTCAGTGCGTGTATGGATGGGCGGGTGGGTCAATACCAACGTACGTGTATGGGTGGGTGGGTGGGTCAATACCAATGTACGTGTATGGGTGGGCGGGTGGTTCAATACCAATGTACGTGTATGCGTGGGCGGGTGGGTCAATACCAATGTACGTGTATTTCAATACCACTGTACATGTATGGGCGGGCGGATGAATGAGATTATACCCACCACAGATAACACTGTGCCTGCACCACAGATAACACTGTGCCTGCACCACAGATAACACTGTGCCTACTATTTTGGATTTAGAAATATGCATTATTACACACACACATATCTCAGAGGGTACTGAGATATGTGTGTGTGTGTGTGTGTGTGTGTGTGTGTGTGTGTGTGTGTGTGTGTGTGTGTGTGTGTGTGTGTGTGTGTGTGTGTGTGTGTGTGTGTGTGTGTGTGTGTGTGTGTGTGTGTGTGTGTGTGTGTGTGTGTGTGTGTGTGTGTGTGTGTGTGTGTGTGTGTGTGTGTGTGTGTGTGTGTGTGTGTGTGTGTGTGTGTGTGTGTGTGTGTGTGTGTGTGTGTGTGTGTGTGTGTGTGTGTGTGTGTGTGTGTGTGTGTGTGTGTGTGTGTGTGTGTGTGTGTGTGTGTGTGTGTGTGTGTGTGTGTGTGTGTGTGTGTGTGTGTGTGTGTGTGTGTGTGTGTGTGTGTGTGTGTGTGTGTGTGTGTGTGTGTGTGTGTGTGTGTGTGTGTGTGTGTGTGTGTGTGTGTTCAATTATATTTTATTCAGTACATTTCACTGTTAAGGTAAAGACGTACAAAACAACAAAGTTGAGCGTGCAATTGTGTTTCTGAGCCTTAATACCACAGTACGTGTATGGGTGGGCGGGTGGGTCAATACCACTGTATGTGTATGGGTGGGAGGTTGGGTCAATACCACTCTACGTGTATAGGTGGGCGATTGAAAAATAGGTACGTGAAAAATACCACTGTACGTGTATGGGTAGGATGGGTGAGTCAATACCACTGTACGTGAATAGGTGGGTGGGTGGGTCAATACCACTGTACGTGTATGGGTGGGCGGGTGGTTCAATACCACTGTACGTGTATGGGTAGGGCGGGTGGGTCTATACCACTGTACTTGTATGGGTTGGCAGGTGGGTCAATACTAGTGTACGTGTATGGGTGGGTTGGTGGGTCAATATTACCGTACGTGTATGGGGTAGGTGGGTGGGTCAATTCCATTGTACGTGTATAGGTGGGCGGGTGGGTACAGTACCATTGTACGTATAGGGGCGGGCGGGAAGGTCAGTACAACAGTACGTGTAGGGGCGGGCGGGTGTTGTACAATATCACCGTACGTGTATGAGTGGGTGGGTGGGTCAATATCACCGTACGTGTATGGGTGAGCGGGTGGGTCAATATCACCGTACATGTATGGGTGGGCGGGTGGGTCAATATCACCGTACGTGTATGGGTGGGCGGGTGGGTACAATACCACTGTACGTGTGTGGGTGGGTGGGTTGGTAAAAAGACTGGTGATGGTTTAATATTGTTAATAAGTTCGCATAAGGTGTCTTCCTAAGTTCCTCTTGTTGCCAGAATTGTTGTATGGCAGAGTGAAAATCAAAATCAGAGACAGTTAGTAGAGTTGTGGGATGAGAGGAAATCTGGTTTTGAGAAGAATCATCGTTGAAACATCGTATCACGAAAAAGGGTTGTTAACGGTGTGTGTGTGTGTGTGTGTGTGTGTGTGTGTGTGTGTGTGTGTGTGTGTGTGTGTGTGTGTGTGTGTGTGTGTGTGTGTGTGTGTGTGTGTGTGTGTGTGTGTGTGTGTGTGTGTGTGTGTGTGTGTGTGTGTGTGTGTGTGTGTGTGTTATTATCTCATAAAAATATTGAAACAGCAATCGTAGTGTAATCAATACAACCACTTACGTGTTTGGGTGGGTGGATGGGTCATTACCACTGTACGTGTATGGGTGAGTGGGTGGGTCATTACCATCATTGTACGTGTATGGGTGGATGGGTGGGTCATTATCATTGTATGGGTGGGTGGGTGGGTCATTAGCACTGTACGTGTATGGGTACTGTATGTACGTGTATATTTCAGCATTCACTCATAAGATGATTCACTATTGAAGTCGCACCTTTCCAATGCATCACAATGCTGGGTCAACACTGGGAGACTTGAAATGCAATCTTTGGTCGTATTATGGAGGCCGTCAATACCACTGTACGTGTATGGGCGGGCGGGTGGGTCAGTGCCACTGTGCGTGTGTGGGCGGGCGGGTGGGTCAATACCACTGTACGTGTATTGGCGGGCGGGTGGGTAAATACCACTGTACGTGTATAGGTGGGCGGGTGGGTCAATACCACTGTACGTGTATCAATACTACTGTGCGTGTATGGGTGGGCAGGTGGGTCAATACCCCTGTGCGTGTATGGGTGGGCGGGTGGGTCAATACCACATCTGTGTGTGTGTGTGTGTGTGTGTGTGTGTGTGTGTGTGTGTGTGTGTGTGTGTGTGTGTGTGTGTGTGTGTGTGTGTGTGTGTGTGTGTGTGTGTGTGTGTGTGTGTGTGTGTTTGTGTGTGTGTGTGTGTGTGTGTGTGTGTGTGTGTGTGTGTGTGTGTGTGTGTGTGTGTGTGTGTGTGTGTGTGTGTGTGTGTGTGTGTGTGTGTGTGTGTGTGTGTGTGTGTGTGTGTGTGTGTGTGTGTGTGTGTGTGTGTGTGTGTGTGTGTGTGTGTGTGTGTGTGTGTGTGTGTGTGTGTGTGTGTGTGTGTGTGTGTGTGTGTGTGTGTGTGTGTGTGTGTGTGTGTGTGTGTGTGTGTGTGTGTGTGTGTGTGTGTGGCATGTAAGTTATATTTCAGCATAATCGTACTGACATCATACAATAAACATAACTATTTTAATTTTAAATAAGGGTTAGCGATTATCATTCTATCACATTGTGTAGGGTTTTCTGACACTGACTGGCTTTATATGTGTGTGTGTGTGTGTGTGTGTGTGTGTGTGTGTGTGTGTGTGTGTGTGTGTGTGTGTGTGTGTGTGTGTGTGTGTGTGTGTGTGTGTGTGTGTGTGTGTGTGTGTGTGTGTGTGTGTGTGTGTGTGTGTGTGTGTGTGTGTGTGTGTGTGTGTGTGTGTGTGTGTGTGTGTGTGTGTGTGTGTGTGTGTGTGTGTGCAGTTCGCTGGAGACCAAACGGATGGATCAATTTTTATGAAATTTGATATATAGGTGTATTTAGGCTATATCTCCAGACCATTTTCTCACTGTTTCAGGAAAGATGTAATACCACTGTACGTGTATGGGTGGGCGGGTGGGTTAATACCACTGTACTGTACGTGTATGGGTGGGTGGGTGGGTTAATACCACTGTACGTGTATGGGTGGGCGGGTGGGTTAATACCACTGTACGTGTATGGGTGGGCGGGTGGGTTAATACCACTGTTCGTGTATGGGTGGGTGGGTGGTGGGTTAATACCACTGTACGTGTATGGGTGGGTGGTGGGTTAATGCCAACGTACGTTAAAACTATTTTTTAACATAAAACCTCAGATTGACACCCAACATTCATGGAAGACCTACCTACCAAACATACAACTTGATTGACCATCCACCTACACACCACACATTCATCTTGATAATCCAATCACCCTCCCATAAAAAGACTCTTGTCAGACTATTTACTTAACATACAAGACACCACACACTCTACATCAACCATCTACCTACTCAACACACAAAGACCAACCACACACTCTACATATAAGACTCTTGGTTGGTCACTCACCAACCCAACATATAACACCTCTGATACACCATTCACTCGTATAGTATATTCATGTCAGGTGTGTAACTGACTTGCAGATCTATAGTACTCGTATAATATATTCAAGTCAGGTGTGTATCTGACTTGCAGATGTATAGTACTCGTATAATATATGCATGCAAGGTGTGTAAATGACTAGCAGATCTATAGTACTCGTATAATATATTAATGTCAGGTATGTAACTAACTAGCAGATCTATAGTACTCGTATAACACATTCATGTCAGGTGTGTAACTGACTGGCAGATCTATAGTATACGTATAATATATTCATGTCAGGTGTATAACTGACTGGCAGATCTATAGTATACGTATAATATATTCATGTCAGGTGTGTAACTAACTAGCAGATCTATAGTACTTGTATATAATATTCATGTCAGGTGTGTAACTGACTTACAGAACTATAGTACTCGTATAACACATACATGTCAGGTGTGTAACTAACTAGCAGATCTATAGTACTCGTATAATATATTCATGTTAGGTATGTAAATAGCTAGCAGATCTATATTACTCGTATAACACATTCATGTCAGGTGTGTAATTGACTTAAAGATCTATATTACTCGTATTACACATTCATGTCAGGTGTGTAACTGACTGGCAGATGTATAGTACTTTTAAAATATATTCATGTCAGGTGTGTAACTGACTGGCAGATCTATAGTACACGTATAATATATTCATGTCAGGTGTGTAACTGACTTACAGATCTACAGTACTCGTATAACATATTCATGTCAGGTGTGAAACTGATTAGCAGATCTATAGTACTCGTATAATATATTCATGTCAGGTATGTAACTAACTAGCAGAACTATAGTATACGTATAATATATTGATGTCAGGTGTGTAACTGACTAGCAGGTCTATAGTACTCGTATAATATATTAATGTCAGGTATGTAACTAACTAGCAGATGTATAGTACTTGTATAATATATGCATGTCATGTGTGTAACTGACTTGTAGATGTATAGTACTCGTATAATATATTCATGTCAGGTGTGTAACTAACTAGCAGATGTATAGTACTTGTATAATATATTCATGTCAGGTGTGTAACTGACTTGTAGATGTATAGTACTCGTATAATATATTCATGTCAGGTATGTAACTAACTAGCAGATGTATAGTACTTGTATAATATATGCATGTCAGGTGTGTAACTGACTTGTAGATGTATAGTACTCGTATAATATATTCATGTCAGGTGTGTAACTAACTAGCAGATGTATAGTAATTGTATAATATATGCATGTCAGGTGTGTAACTGACTTGTAGATGTATAGTACTCGTATAATATATTCATGTCAGGTGTGTAACTAACTAGCAGATGTATAGTACTTGTATAATATATTCATGTCAGGTGTGTAACTAACTAGCAGATGTATAGTACTTGTATAATATATGCATGTCAGGTGTGTAACTGACTTGTAGATGTATAGTACTTGTATAATATATTCATGTAAGGTATGTAACTAACTAGCAGATGTATAGTACTTGTATAATATATTCATGTCAGGTGTGTAACTAACTAGCAGATGTATAGTACTCGTATAATATATTCATGTCAGGTATGTAACTAACTAGCAGATATATAGTACTTGTATAATATATGCATGTCAGGTGTGTAACTGACTTGTAGATGTATAGTACTTGTATAATATATTCATGTCAGGTGTGTAACTGACTTGTAGATGTATAGTACTCGTATAATATATTCATTTTAGGTATGTAACTAACTAGCAGATGTATAGTACTTGTATAATATATTCATGTCAGGTGTGTAACTGACTTGTAGATGTATAGTACTCGTATAATATATTCATGTCAGGTATGTAACTAACTAGCAGATGTATAGTACTTGTATAATATATGCATGTCAGGTGTGTAACTTACTTGTAGATGTACAGTACTCGTATAATATATTCATGTCAGGTGTGTAACTAACTAGCAGATGTATAGTACTTGTATAATATATGCATGTCAGGTGTGTAACTGACTTGTAGATGTATAGTACTCGTACAATATATTCATGTCAGGTGTGTAACTAACTAGCAGATGTATAGTATTTGTATAATATATTCATGTCAGGTGTGTAACTGACTTGTAGATGTATAGTACTCGTATAATATATTCATGTCAGGTATGTAACTAACTAGCAGATGTATAGTACTTGTATAATGTATGCATGTCAGGTGTGTAACTTACTTGTAGATGTATAGTAATCGTATAATATATTCATGTCAGGTGTGTAACTAACTAGCAGATGTATAGTACTTGTATAATGTATGCATGTCAGGTGTGTAACTTACTTGTAGATGTATAGTACTCGTATAATATATTCATGTCAGGTGTGTAACTAACTAGCAGATGTATAGTACTTGTATAATATATTCATGTCAGGTGTGTAACTGACTGGTAGATGTATAGTACTCGTATAATATATTCATGTCAGGTATGTAACTAACTAGCAGATGTATAGTACTTGTATAATATATGCATGTCAGGTGTGTAACTGACTTGTAGATGTATAGTACTCGTATAATATATTCATGTCAGGTGTGTAACTAACTAGCAGATGTATAGTAATTGTATAATATATGCATGTCAGGCGTGTAACGGACTTGTAGATGTATAGTACTCGTATAATATATTCATGTCAGGTATGTAACTAACTAGCAGATGTATAGTACTTGTATAATATATGCATGTCAGGTGTGTAACTGACTTGTAGATGTATAGTACTCGTATAACATATTCATGTCAGGTATGTAACTAACTAGCAGAACTATAGTATACGTATAATATATTCATGTCAGGTTTGTAACTGACTGGCAGATCTATAGTACTCTATAACACATTCATGTCAGGTGTGTAACTGACTAGCAGGTCTATAGTACTCGTATAATATATTAATGTCAGGTGTGTAACTAACTAGCAGATGTATAGTAATTGTATAATAAATTCATGTCAGGTGTGTAAATGACTAGCAGATCTATAGTACTTCTTTAATATATTCATGTCAGGTGTGTAACTGACAAGCAGATCTATAGTACTTGTATAATAAATTCATGTCAGGTGTGTAAATGACTAGCAGATCTATAGTACTTGTATAATAAATTCATGTCAGGTGTGTAAATGACTAGCAGATCTATAGTACTTCTTTAATATATTCATGTCAGGTGTGTAACTGACAAGCAGATCTATAGTACTCGTATAAAATATTCATGTCAGGTATGTAACTAACTAGCATATCTATAGTACTTGTATAATATATGCTTGTCAGGTGTGTAACTAACTTGCAGATATATAATACTCGTATAATATATTCATGTCAGGTGTATAACTTACTAGCAGATCTATAGTACTCGTATAATATATTCATGTCAGGTGTATAACTTACTAGCAGATCTATGGTACTCGTATAGTATATTCATGTCAGGTGTGTAAGTGACTAGCAGATTTATTGTACTCGTATAATATATTCATGTAAGGTGTGTAACTAACTTGCAGATCTATGTTACTCGTATAATATATTATTGTAAGGTGCGTAACTGGCATACATTTTTATAGTACTCGTATGATATATTCATGTAAGGTGTGTAATTGACTTGCAAATCTATTGTACTCGTATAATATATTCATGTCAGGTGTGTAACTGACTTGCAGATCTACATTACTCAAATAATATATTCATGTCAGGTGTGTAACTGACTAGCAGATCTACAGTACTCGTATAATATATTCATGTCAGGTGTGTAAGTGACTAGCAGATCTATGATACTCGTATAATATATTCATGTCAGGTGTGTAAGGGACTAGCAGATCTATGATACTCTTTTAATATATTCATTTAAGGTCTGTAATTGACTTGCAGATCTATAGTACTCGTATAATATATTCATGTAAGGTGTGTAATTGACTTGCAGATCTATGGTACTCGTATAATATATTCTTGTAAGGTGTGTAACTGGCATACAGATTCAAATTACTCGTATAATTTATTCATGTAAGGTGTGTAATTGACTAGCAAATATATAGTACTCGTATAATATATTTATGTAAGATGTGTAACTGACTTGCAGATCTACAGTTCTCGTATAATATATTCATGTAAGGTGTGTAACTGACTTGCAGATCTACAGTATTCGTATAGGATATTCATGTCAAGTGTGTAACTGACTTGCAGATCTACAGTACTCGTATAATATACTCATGTAAGGTGTGTAACTGACTTGCAGATCTATAGTACTCGTATAATATATTCATGTCAGGTGTGTATCTGACTTGCAGATGTATAGTACTCGTATAATATATTCATGCAAGGTGTGTAAATGACTAGCAGATCTGTAGTACTCGTATAATATATTCTTGTCAGGTGTGTACCTGACTTGCAGATCTATAGTACTCGTACAATATATTCATGTCAAGTGTGTAATTGACTTGCAGATCTGTGGTACTTGTATAGTATATTCATGTCAGGTGTGTACCTGACTTGTAGATGTATAGTACCCGTGTAATATATTCATGCAAGGTATGTAAATGACCAGCAGATCAATAGTACTCGTATAATATATTTATGTCAGGTGTGTATCTGACTTGCAGATGTATAGTACTCATATAACACATTCATGTCAGGTGTGTAACTAACAAGCAGATCTATAGTACTCGTATAATATATTAATGTCAGGTATGTAACTAACTAGCAGATCTATAGTACTCGTATAACACATTCATGTCAGGTGTGTAACTGACTGGCAGATCTATAGTATACGTATAATATATTCATGTCAGGTGTATAACTGATTGGCAGATCTATAGTATACGTATAATATATTCATGTCAGGTGTGTAACTAACTAGCAGATCTATAGTACTAGTATATAAAATTCATGTCAGGTGTGTAACTGACTTACAGAACTATAGTACTCGTATAACACATACATGTCAGGTGTGTAACTAACTAGCAGATCTATAGTACTCGTATAATATATCCATGTCAGGTATGTAACTAGCTAGCAGATCTATATTACTCGTATAACACATTCATGTCAGGTGTGTAATTGACTTAAAGATCTATATTACTCGTATAACACATTCATTTCAGGTGTGTAACTGACTGGCAGATGTATAGTACTTGTAAAATATATTCATGTCAGGTGTGTAACTGACTTACAGATCTACAGTACTCGTATAACATATTCATGTCAGGTGTGAAACTGATTAGCAGATCTATAGTACTCGTATAATATATTCATGTCAGGTATGTAACTAACTAGCAGAACTATAGTACTCGTATAATATATTGATGTCAGGTGTGTAACTGACTAGCAGGTCTATAGTACTCGTATAATATATTAATGTCAGGTGTGTAACTAACTAGCAGATGTATAGTAATTGTATAATATATGCATATCAGGTGTGTAACTTACTTGTAGATGTATAGTACTCGTAAAATATATTCATGTCAGGTGTGTAACTAACTAGCAGATGTATAGTACTTGTATAATATATTCATGTCAGGTGTGTAACTGACTTGTAGATGTATAGTACTCGTATAATATATTCATGTCAGGTATGTAACTAACTAGCAGATGTATAGTACTTGTATAATATATGCATGTCAGGTGTGTAAATGACTTGTAGATGTATAGTACTCGTATAATATATTCATGTCAGGTGTGTAACTAACTAGCAGATGTATAGTAATTGTATAATATATGCATGTCAGGTGTGTAACTGACTTGTAGATGTATAGTACTCGTATAATATATTCATGTCAGGTGTGTAACTAACTAGCAGATGTATAGTACTTGTATAATATATGCATGTCAGGTGTGTAACTGACTTGTAGATGTATAGTACTCGTATAATATATTCATGTCAGGTGTGTAACTAACTAGCAGATGTATAGTACTTGTATAATATATTCATGTCAGGTGTGTAACTAACTAGCAGATGTATAGTACTTGTATAATATATTCATGTCAGGTGTGTAACTAACTAGCAGATGTATAGTACTCGTATAATATATTCATGTCAGGTATGTAACTAACTAGCAGATATATATTACTTGTATAATATATGCATGTAAGGTGTGTAACTGACTTGCAGATCTAGAGTACTCGTATAATATATTCATGTCAGGTGTGTATCTGACTTGCAGATGTATAGTACTCGTATAATATATTCATGCAAGGTGTGTAAATGACTAGCAGATCTGTAGTACTCGTATAATATATTCATGTCAGGTGTGTACCTGACTTGCAGATCTATAGTACTCGTACAATATATTCATGTCAAGTGTGTAATTGACTTGCAGATCTGTGGTACTTGTATAGTATATTCATGTCAGGTGTGTACCTGACTTGTAGATGTATAGTACCCGTGTAATATATTCATGCAAGGTATGTAAATGACCAGCAGATCTATAGTACTCGTATAATATATTCATGTCAGGTGTGTAAATGACTTGCAGAGCTATAGTACTCGTATAATATATTCATGTCAGGTGTGTAATTGACTTGCAGATCTATATTACTCGTATAGTATATTCATGCAAGGTGTGTAATTGACTTGCAGATGTATAGTACTCGTATAATATATTCTTGTCAGGTGTGTAATTGACTTGCAGATCTATGGTACTCGTATAGTATATTCCTGTAAGGTGTGTAATTGACTTGCAGATGTATAGTACTCGTATAATATATTCATGCAAGGTGTGTAAATGACTAGCAGATCTATAGTACTCGTATAATATATTCATGCCAGGTGTGTAACTGACTTTGCTGATATATAGTACTCGTATAATATATTCATGTAATATTAGCTTTTAAGCGTATGGGCCGAGAGATAAATCAAGCATTAAAACTGCATAACTCTAGTAATCAAATAGTTCAATGAACACATCAAAGTCCTTTCAATGAAACAGATGCTGGTTTCCACGTTAATCAATTTTGAATTCCACATATATTTCTCTTTTTAGGCATTGATAATCTATTGTTGAAGAGGTTTATATTTTTTGTACTATATTTATAGTGAATAACATTATAAAATATTGTGTAATATAATAAACAATTCTCTATATATAGTATATATTCATGTTAATAAACACAGGAAAATCATATTGCTAGCACTAACATCATTTACCTAAAACCATAATAGACATAAGTAAATCAGTTGGTGGCAAACATTACTTGGCCAAATGGAATAACCAATATATTTCAGTGACAAGAAATATTACGTTATGACATTAATTATTACATTTTTTCCGATACATGGGATTGGAATTTATATGTACTGACAATAAACCAAAAGTATTGAAAATAATAGAAAACCATATACAACGTTTATATAATGAATTGTAACTTCTTTTAGTCTTAAATAATTACGGAGTTAAGGTTTTAAAATAACTACTGTATACAAGTAGTGAGTTTTGTTGAAAAAAACTATCATATTATATACATATAAATTACTTTGTTGACCGTAACAAGTACCTCTTATTAATATTAAAATAATATTGTCAATACACATACATTGAGTAACTTTATTTTTAATTTGACTGCAGTTTATATACTTTACACAGACATTTCTGTGATTTTTTTCTCATGAGTATAAAACTATTTTGTGAGAAAGTCGTAACAACTATTTTAATTCAACGCTGTAACATCAAAAACATATAGAAAATCTTATTTTTGTCATGAACTATTTGATCAGATTGCTGCTGACATTTGACTAGAGTGGAATTTGCTAAGTCCCAGGAAATAAATGTTAACAATAATCAGATTAAAGCCAGATTTTTATGGATTCAACAAAAAAATAGGAGAATAGGATAATGTAAGTAATTATTGCTAATAAAAAAATAAAAATATGTATTTCCATTCCGCAAATTTTCTTCCTCGTTTCCCTTCAAATCTTGCAGTAAATATCTAAATTTGTAAATAATCTCTTCGGGTATTTTGCAAAAAAGACATTTTACGATCATTTTTTATTTGTTTCTCTTTAACAATCTAAAATATACTTTTCAAACTCTAGATACATTATTGAGGTCTTCAGCAACATTTTTTTCATATACAGACTAATGATGATGAAATAAGATGAAAAGAGCTGCTTCAAATCCTAAATTATTCACCCAAATTTGAAAAAGAAAGCATTTGAGAAAGATAGCCAGCCATTGCAAGCCTCTTTAACATAAACAATATTATTAAAGTATTTGTTGGTTACTGGTATAAAACTAGGTTGCCGCAAAATCATAATTACCCTATTTATATTGAACTATTGATTTGGCTTTGTAAAAAGTATGACACTCACATATACGATTATTATTATGATGTACAAAGCATTAATGATGTTAAATGGTCACAATAATTGTATAATGCTTGTAATACAGGTTAATAATTTTAGTTTTCATACTTTAAAAATGTTTATTAAATGTTAAAAAGCTTGTCTAAACCATAGAAAAAATTTGGTGAGATTTCATGTGTTTATTTACTAGAATTACATGACATACAAATATTTACATTTATGACTTACGTTAAAAATCTACAGATTTAAAGAACCTTATGAGACATATGAACGAAACAATCCGTAT
>JAQJVL010003464.1:0-60684 GCA_035578905.1 Stictocephala bisonia | reverse complement strand
TTTTTTACCGTTAATTACCGTTAATGCTTTTTATATCTGCCTTTATTGTCAATAGTAATTCTGTATAATGTTTTGTTGAGCCTTTTTACAGTTGTAGTTACCGATTTACCATATTTTTTGTTCATTGACAATAACCTAGCCTATCTTTAGCTTTTCATGTTATAACCTATTGCTCATGTTTCCATAGCCTAGTTTTCAGTTTGTCATTTTTAGTTCATATACGCAATTTATTCTTTGGTAATTTGTTAACTTGTAATTGGTTAAATTGTAAGTTGTTAAATATTCCATAGCCTAAAGTTAATCTTTCACTGTCTTGTTGCTCCAATCATGTATAAGTTTGTCTCTTCATGTTAAGTTTGGCGAAATCATGCACACTTATATTTAGTTGTTATGTGTTATTTTTGTAAAAGGGTTTGGCTGTTCTATTTTTAATGGCTGTGTTTAACCTTGCAGTCCAGGGTCCTTGAGTGGGACTTTCAACCCTCAGCAGGTCGTCAGGGCAATGTTCTATCATCTTCACTGCTAGCCTGGCCTGAGGACCAAATTTTTTTTTTATTGGCCACCAACTACGCGAAACGCAGGGCAAAAGCGAATCTCAGGCAGCCTGGCAGACAACGACGAAAAAATGAAAATGTACCGGTCCAAGACCCGGTACAGTGTGATTGTCGAAACAAGAGTATGGTATTAAACCCTATGGCCATCGACAGTAAACTGAACCTTCCTTGTAAGGAATAGACTACGTTGACACTTTTGCAAGGGTGTGTGAGGCTGCAACTACTGGAAATATAAGTGGAAATAGGAAATGTGATTATGGAGCCGAAATTCAAACTATGGACCACAAAGTTAATGATTTCCCATATCGTTCTGCTCAGGTGGGTTACCTTGTCTTTATTCAATCGGATAATCAGGAGTTGAATGGATGAAAATCCTCCAGTTATCTCTGTGACAGTATATCAATATTGAAACACTGAGAAAAATCTTATACTTTGTACTTTAGATTTGATATTTTCCTTAGCTGTTATATTTACAAACATATTTTCCGATTTACTACCACCAAGATGTTTCTCAATACCTAGAATTCAAAGCCAAACAATATATACATCAATAAAGTATCATAATGATGATTCATGTGTGAAAGTGACCTGAAAGTTTGTCAGCTAAGGGAGAGGTGATATATTAATTGTTAGTCGTTGAATATAGTTGCTGTTATATTTACCTGTTATATACATCAACTGATATTTGACTTGGTATAGCAGGAGTAACAAATAATGTTGTTGAATTATTATACATAAGGTTTGTTTTCACCAAGTCATAGCCCCAAAAGGCTGTGCGTTGCCAAAAATCCACAGCTAAACCAAACGTTTTGTCCGGACTACTGTTTATGATGAATGGTTGACTAAACTTCATATTTAACGTGTTATAGTATGTCCTGAAAAATTATAATATGAAAATTACACTGTAGATATAAAAATGTAAAATGCTGGTAGTTACTTGAAAACAACAAAATTCAAACCTTTACATTAATAGTATATTTCATAACAAGAGTGGAAAGTGGGGTTTTGCATGTTCGAGACCATATGTTCGAAGTGCGAGACGTGTCGAGCACTTCAAATGGTCGAGAACATACAAAACACTTTCACTCGAGTTTTGAACGATACTTTTCACTACACTACGGAATAAAAACAGGTTTTGTTGACTGTGGAAAATTTTCGGTTGTAAACAATGTTACTTTCGGTAGTAAACAATAGACAGCTGTTGAAAATATGATGTTTCACATGTTGTAAACACATAATGAAAACAGCTAAACTCATAGTAGTGTAGTGAAAAAGCTTTTTTATTTAAAATTGAATGAAATAGTTTTTATTGCTTTTTGACATCATGTACATACTTTATAGCAAAAGTAATGTTTTAATATTATTGATGATACAAACTAATGATACATTCAGTGATGGGATTAAAATAACTACATATAGTATCCCAATTTCAGCAAAGTTTCTGAGGGTGGATATAACTAATTCGTACATTCACGCTTTCATTCAAAAGAAACACTCTTCTACAGCAATAACATTCATACAGGGTCTCTCCCGAGCCGTCTGAAAATCAGGGGCAAATGAATGTAATTTGTTTTTGAATGGTTTGTAGATAAATATTCCCATTCAAATTGTTTAACAGAGACGTAAAGATTAGGCCCCTCTGGAACTCTCCAATGAACTCTTATACTATTAGAAAATTAATCACCAGTTTGAACACATTGTCTTCTGTTGCCCAAGTAGGATTTGAGCAACGAGTAAGGAGGACCGCGAACACCGTATCTTTCAAGTTTTGCTAATAGAAGGTTGTGGTTGACATAATCAAAGGCCTTGGACAAGTATAAGTAGACACCAGCTGTTTTTTGTCCGTTTTCTAACCCACCCAACACCAAATCGACCGGCCTGGTGACAACATCAATGGTCGACATTCCAGGTCTAAAACCAAACCTGTAGACGCTCAGAGTCTTCCCCTTACCAAGAAAATCAAGCAGCCTGGAGAGAAATACCTTTTCAACGATTGCTTGGACCTGGTAAAATTGAAATAGTATGGTCGTTTTTCAAGACCATTGGGTCTTCCTTTTTTAACACCGGGAAATACTTTTGCATTTTTTAGTTTGGAAGGATACAAACCCGTTTCGAATGAAGAGATTTTTATGTTTGTCAACGAGTACAGAATACTTTCACTACACTGTTTCGATAACCACGTTCAGTACAAGTAAACGTCATACAACACAAATTTATTACATTATAAGCACAAAATGCACAAATATACTACAATACAAGCACAAAATGCACAAATATTATACATCACAAATATTATAATATTATAATATTATATATCACAAATATTATAATATCACATCAGCCGCCATTTTGACGATTCCAGCCAATGGGGTCACGTGATCATAGGCCTATAAATTGAGTAGTTGAACACCGTTTTCCATTCTTTTGTGAATCCCTCTGGTCTGAGGAAGGTGAGCGTGGTTCACCGAAATCGATCACCATAATATTTGTGCATTTTGTGCTTGTATTGTAGTATATTTGTGCATTTTGTGCTTATATTGTAATAAATTTGTGTTGTGTGACGTTTACTTGTACTGTATATGTACCAACACGTATTATGCTAATTAAAAAACTATTTGTAAATGCCAGTCAGGCAAATTTAGCAATGATTTACAGGAATGTTAGAATCAAAGTTCACACTACTCTTGCCGATATTTATTTTAATAAGCAATGCTTGTAGCATGGTTTAATACCTAAATGTGTTAATGTGAAAATTAAATGTAATACTGTGGTTGGTAGGAAAACAAAACAACAAGCTGAAAAACTGTTTGTAAATAACTCAATTAAAGATTTATATCGCAAAAAAGACGAACTGACATTTAAGAGTTACGACATTCATATGCAATTTGTTAAAGAATATGGTAGTAGGGCTTGGTATTTGCTGAACGATAGTCTTGATGAGGAAATTTCACGTATAATGGAATCTAAATATAATAAACTTAATAAGAAATTGCAAAGATTAAGGAATGTAAGTACTAATGACAATCTAACTAGCCATTTAGTTAATGATGAAAGTCACGTTTTTCATAAAAAATCAAAACAAACAAGCCGATATTTTAGCCACAGACATTGAATGTAATGTATCTCAGTTGAAAGATTGTAACAGAAACGAAATTAGATATGATGTAAGTAAAATATATAAAACAATGCAGGTCCAAACTAATAATTTGAAACAGGTTTTAGATTATAAAGTTTGTTTAGATGTAAAACAGAAATTACAGAATGAAGATCTAGTCGCAGTTAAAGCGGATAAGAGCAACGCAAATGTAATTCTGAAAAAAGAAGATTATATTACTAAAACTGAAGATTTTATCAAGGAAAATAAATTTCAAGAACTAAAAGGTGATCCTACAAATAAATATCAGGATGAAATTAATAAAGTTGTAAAATCTTGTACAAAAGTTATTACTGATAATGTTCGTTTTAGAGTTTTTATGAATACTCCTAAGGCACCCACAATGAATGGTATTCCGAAAATTCACAAACCTAATGTACCTATTAGGCCCCTGGTAAATTTCAAATCTGCGCCTACTTACAACGTATCAAAGATATTGTCCAATATTTTGACTTCTGCTTTGAACCTTGAAAATAAATATACCGTTAAGAACATTATTGATTTTGTTGATAAGGTCAGTCATGTAAAATTGTGTAATAAGACTAGGTTAGCCTCATTTGACATATGTAATCTATACACTAATATTCCAGTTGATGAAGTGATTAACTTAGTTAAGGAAAAACTTGTAGAACAACAATATGAAAAAATGTATGTAAATCAAATTGTAAAGTTGCTCAAAACTATCTTGAAACAAAATTACTTCCGTTTCAATAACAAATTTTACTTACAAAACAATGGTTTAGCTATGGGTAGTCCACTATCAGCCATTTTATCAGAAGTTTATTTACAGTATCATGAAGACTCCATTTTAGATAAATTAAAAAAGGAACGTGATATCATATTTTACACCCGTTATGTCGATGATATTCTGGTTTTGTTTAACGAGAAATCATGTAATGACTTAGATAATATGTTAAATATACTTAATTGTCACCACCAGAAGCTTAGTTTTACCAGTGAATTTGAATCTATGAATGAAATTAACTTTTTGGATCTAAAAATAATTCGTGATCATAGCAAATTTTCATATAGAATTTTCAGGAAACCTACTCAAACCAATTGTACCATAAATAACAGTTCTGTCCATCCCCCGTCTCACAAAACAGCTAGCTTCAGAAGTATGTTATATAGGGCGTATTCAATACCATTAAGTGTTGCAGATAGAAAACAGGAAATAAATTTAATAAAATCAATAGCTATTGCAAATGGATACAAAGCATCAATGATTAATGAAATTGGAAGTAAAATAAAAAAGAAAATAGAAAACAAAATTCGAGATGATAGACGAACAACACTTAAAAAAGAAAAATCCGATAAAGAACAAAATAAGTATGTATCCATCCATTACAATGGGCCGTTTACACAAAGAGTTGGTAATAGATTTAAGAAATTCAATTTATCAGTAGCTTTTAAGACTTGTAATACTATGTCCAACATTTTACACCCGAATATTGAAAGTGAAGATAAATTTAATAATTCAGGAATATATAGGATTAACTGTAATGATTGTAATATGTTTTACATAGGTCAGACTGTAAATTTTAGCAAAAGATATAAAAACCATGTCTCTGCTTTTAAAAATAAGAAACCTGAAAGATCTTATGTAGCTAAACACCTTCTGAATTGTACCCACAGTTTGAATAAAATAGATAAAAATGTAGATATTCTAAAATTTTGTAAGAAGGGTCGTAACATGAATGCTTGGGAAGAGTTATTTATTTTTAAAGAAAAATGTAAGGATCGTGATAAATTAATGAATGAACAGGTTAATTTTGATTCCGAAATAGTTTTTAATAATGTATTTTCAGCGAATAAAAGAAGAGAAGTAACAGACAATAGGAATTAACCAGTAATATCACAGCAGCCGCCATTTTGACGATTCCAGCCAATGGAGTCACGTGATCATAGGCCTATAAATTGAGTTGTTGAACACCGTTTTCCATTCTTTTGTGAATCCCTCTGGTCTGAGGAAGGTGAGCGTGGTTCACCGAAATCGATCACCATAATATTTGTGCATTTTGTGCTTGTATTGTAGTATATTTGTGCATTTTGTGCTTATATTGTAATAAATTTGTGTTGTGTGACGTTTACTTGTACTGTATATGTACCAACACGTATTATGCTAATTAAAAAACTATTTATAACCACGTTGAAACGCCATTGATATCTTCTGATAATTTAGCTGGTCGATTTTGAATCACCCAAGCTACTTCCTCTTAACACACAGAGACAGCAAATCCCTCCTCTCTTGGGTAGTATCCACGTAACACGATTTTCCGTTTGGGTTCATTTAGACAAAAGTTGAAAACAATTTATTACATTCCGTTGCTGCTGATTTTGGGTCATCGTAGACATTCTCACCAATATTTAACTGGATTGGTTTCTTTGAAGACACGATTATTGTGTTATTATTATTATAATCTTCCAATCAGCTTTGAAACAATGTTTAGCACCATCAAGTCTTTGGTTCACTTCTAGGGATTTGGAAGCCCTTATAAATTTGTTGTATTTTTTTTATTGTTAAATTTTCGAGTCGAGTCTTTCACTAAGCTTATCCTTAGAAATCAATATAAACGGAAGGAGAATAATTTGATAACGTGTGGTTTATCCAAGTATTATCCTCCCGTTTATTTTTAAAAACGTGTTTACTTAGTGGGCAACAGATAGTTAAATGGAAGTTCAAACATTCGTTGAACGCATTATAAACACCATATGTACGAGTCTAATAGTTTATAAAACTCCAGTCTTACTTCTTAGGTCGTATTTTCAACAAAGTAATGAAGCCTTTTTAATGAAACAGTGGGTGGCTCTTACTGCAGAGAGCATCCCGAGATTACTGCCTCCTGTGCGTAATGGTCGGATATAGCTGTTTTTGGTACTGACACCGAAACGTTTTTTATATTAGTAATTATATTATCAATGGCTGTGCTCAAACATGCTGTAACTCATATGGGCACATTTAGAGACTACCTCAAACCATAAGATTGTAATAAGTCCCTAAACATGCTGCTTTTTCGATCAGCATATTCCAAAACAGTGATGTTACAATTCCCTATAATTATAAATTGTTTGAAATAAGAATATAGCCGGTGGAGAAAAAAGATCAAAATCCCGTAAGAAAGCACCATCGTCTCCACTAGGAGACCTATAAAGGCCCAAGATAGCAACAATGCTCCAAGCCACCAAGACCTCAACATCGGCCAACTCCATATCGAGCTCTGTGATTAAGTCTGAAATGATACATTTTAATTTAATTGGAGATCTAATGAATAAAGCCACACCACCTCCTTCGTGATTGGATCGTCGAAAAGAGTTTGCAGCCCCATAATTTTGAATCTTAAAACAACTTACTGTGTTTAATGTAAACCCATGTTCTGAAGCTATAAATACATCTGGGTTTTATTACATTGCAATGGAGATAGTTTAATTTATTTGTGGCTGTTTGGCAATTTCGATAAAGAATTTTAAAAAAATAATGGTATTAATAAAGGGGATGGGAGTGTGTACATTGTCATTTTTGCAGACTGAACTTGGGATCAACCTTCCCCCAAAAAAGAAGTAAAAGAGTCATCAAGAGCAACCTGAAGCTGACCACTTCTGTCCGTAACAAGAGTGGAGACTCGAGTTTGAAAGCTTACAGAAATTAAACCAATAACATTATGTTGATGGAACTTGTACAATATTGTTGTAATTTCCATCGTGTGTTGATTGGTATGAACAAAAAATTTTTTATGTAATTTATTCATATTTATACTACGTGCCGAAGGAAAAAAATACACGATTTTTCACTCTTTTCAAACAAATCTCAAATTTGAAAAATCGCTCACAAAAACTCCGTTCATATATCTTGACGAAAATTAAATACATGATTGGGCTTGTCATTTGAAATATGATATTTAAGTTTCAAATTAGTCATCCCATTACCAAAAAATGTCTTGTAGATTTTAAAAAACAACTTTTTCTAAGCTGTGGCTGATTGGAATAGGTTGAACTTTATATTGTTGTAATAAGCGAATTCAGCATGTTTAGCTACAAGCTGTAATACTTATTTATGGCACGAAGATAATTTTTTAGCGATTTTTATTTGTCAGGGAAGCGATGTGCACTGAGTCATAAGTAAAGTGTCTGGCGGGACTACGGTGTTGCCAAGTCACCCACAGTCCGACCTTCAGTCAGTTTCTTGTAGGCCTAAAATAAATTATTATTACAGTTTTGTATTCATTTTTATACCATTTCACATCACTTTTTCTTATAAGGGCTTTGGACCTCCAATGGACCTCCAATGCCAAGTTTAAAAATGGTTTGCTTCCTGTAATACAAGCAATTTTCATAATATATACGAGTATACAATATTTACATAAATACTTAGCCTACGTAGGGCCACGTCATATTTTGCAATTTAAATATGGAATATATACCCTACTACTAAATCCACAGAGTAAAATCACCTCAAAATTCTTCATTCCCCTCTCTGGAATAATCACTTTCCTCGGATATTTCAGAATCAGTGGTAGCTAAAATAATCATTGGCTCTACCTCAGAAAAGTCTTCGTTCATGTTTTCCCAGTAATATTCCTCTACCTCAGGAAGGTCTTCGTTCATGCTTTCCTAGTAATGTTCCTCTACTTTAGGAAGCTTTCCCAGTAATATTGTTCATTTTTTCTGTATGCCAACAATAATATTTACCAGATATTCTACAGGTGTTGCCTTGCCAGTGAGTAATGCTGTTTGCTGCCGAGAGTTTTTCATGTGGTGGCGCCGCATTCCTGACATCCCTTGCGGACCGGCCGTCTCACTGCCTCTTCAATGCACATTGCTAACCTATCAAATAAAAATCGCTACAAAATTATCGATGTGCTATAAATAAGTAGTAAAGTTCGTAGCAGAATATGAAAAATTAGTTTATTACAACAATATATTGTTAAACCTCTTTCTATTGGCCATAGCTTAGAAAAGCTGTTTTACAACATCTACAAAAACTTTTTTGTTATTAGTGAGATAAAATTTTGAAACTTTAACATCATATTTCCAATGATATGTATTACATTGTCATCAAGATATATCAACGGGTTTTGGATGAGCAACTTTTCAAAGTTGAGATTTGTTTGAAAAGAGTAAAATATCGTGTATCTTTTCGTTCGGCAAGTAGTATAAATATGAAGAAATAACACAAACATTTGTTTGTTCACACCAATCAACGCACAATTGATAATTAAATATTATTAATTAAAAATTAAAAAAATATTATTACAAGTACCATCAACATAACCTTATTAGTTTAATTTATGTAAGCTTCCGGACTCTAGACTCCAAACTTTTGTTACGGACAGTAGGTTTGTGCTATGGCGAATAGATCTACTTACATGTCAGCTAATCTGTCATGTGGGAGACAAAATGGCAGCGACGACTCGTCCGGAAGTGCCAGTCTTCAAAAAAGTGGGTTGTTGAGACATTCTTTTTGATGGGCAACTAGATCAGCAGCTGGTTGACTCATACCCACATGCACGTCCGAAATCAGTCGAGCCACCATCCTTTTTCCTGGTGTTCGCAGATTCATCCCGTGACGGGTGAACCAGCTCCTTGGTATGACACTAAAGCTTATAGGTTTCACTTTAAGCCCGTCTCAAATTTTCATGATGTAGGAATTGGCGAATGATATCTGTCGATTCACAAGATGATTTCTGGGCAGGTCGTGTTTATGGGGTAGGGTGCGGACGATGACATCAACTGTGTTCTTCGTATATAATATACACTGATCTAGGTGTGTAAAAATATGCTTGGCCTCACCGACAGCAACATCATTGGTTCCAGCGAGTACAAAGCAACAGCTTCCAGGTGATGAGGTAACATCAAGCAGCCTTGTAGAAGGCTTACACACTCATTACTGACGTAGATTCGTCGACACACAGGCTAGACTTGGAACCCCTACTACCAACATCACATTATCAGGCTTGAAAGGATTCAAAGGAGATTTGTTAGACTCGTTGGAACTACATTGGGCATGCCTTTCCATGAGGTCCCTGTCGATGATGTTATGAAACAGTTCAACCTCTGCCCACTGGAAGTTCGCCGTGAGCTTGCTGATCTAGCTTTTCTCTCAAGGCTCATCAATGGATCCCTTGATTGTCCTGACCTTCTTGCCATGATCAAATTTCGAATTCCACGCACTACCAGGTCAACTGAACTCTTTGTTCGCAAATATTATCGGACAAACTACCTGAAGAACCCATGGCCAGACTGCATCGTGTTGGAAACTGCGTTCCTGCCGAGCTAGACCTGTTCTGCACGAACCTGAAAACACTGAAAAAGAAATGGGTGTCCTTATCTGTGGATTAAGAGGAATGAAGATAACCAAGCTGTCTAAACTCTTTGCACACTATCCACCACCATCTGCAGCTCAACAGAACCCTTCCCCATCCACTGACCAAACATCCTTTGCCTTAACTTTGACCCTTCCTGCCATTTTTCTCTCTCTGACCTACATTACCCAGTTCATGCTTTTTTACTTTTACTCATAAATACTGTACTACACTTGCACTTTAGTTGTCGTAGTTTATACTTTTGTGATCCAATAAATTGATTTGTTGTTATGTCATATTATTATTGTTGTGTATATATTATTAATTATTTATATTTATGCTTATATATTGCAATTTATTATTATTGATATAACAAATTGTATTATTATGTTTTTACATTACCCGTATTTATTATTATCATTATTATATATTCTATTATTATGTTATTTAACTCGTTATTATATTATTGTCTGTAGTTATCTTAAGCATGCAATTTTGTTTCTTTGTATCCATGCATGTTTGTACCAATTATTCGCATGTCATCAAATCATTGTATTTTTAAAATGGCATTGCCGTTGGAATGTATAAATAAATAAATAAATAGACTCTGACCGTGGCTGTACCCCTCAATAACGACTTTGTCAAAAATTAATCCTTTAAATGGAGTGTTCTTTGACGTGGCAACTTGGACAAAATTAGCTGACCTCTGATCTCTCAGTCCCTGCGAATTTAAACGTTTATAGGTGTTTTTATTTTATTTTTATCATTGAACTTGTTATTCTTTTTCTTTCTCTGTCCAGGTGTCTTATTATCCAATACATAATTGTTATGCATCCAAAATGTTACATTATGTTATCAGTACTAACCATTTCATTATTAAATGTCTTTGATAAATAGTTTAAACTCTATGTAATATGTAGTGATGCCATACCATTAATAAAGCGACGCTATGGGCTGTCCTATCTCATGCCACTTCCCAAATCCGGACTTCCAACGTTCCCGCCCAGATCATTACACACATACACTGTTAACCATGAATATAGCCAGTAGCAATGTTTAAAACAAAGTCTTTTTTTATTTCAGATTCCTCCACCAAACATAATTGTAGTGTAACAGTAAATACATTATAAAGTGGTGACGAGAAGAAAAACCCCGCGAGTGCAATATAACAGTTCAATTGTATTTTGACGTGGTAACTGCGAAATTAGGTGAGAGGAAGTAAGGTTAGATGTGATGATGAGCACATGGACACTAAGATATTTCGTTTGATTTATTAGATGTCTGACGAAGAAGACATAGTGATTTATGCATTATTTTCAGAAATAAACACAATGTCAGGATTAATCGGCTCGATCGGCGAATTTGACAACACTGCTGAAACGTGGTCTTCATATGTTGAACGCTTTGAATTGTTCGTTGACTGTAATAGTGTAACAGAAGAGAAGAAAGTGAGTACTTTACTAACTGTAGTTGATGTCAAAACCTACAACCTACTTAGAGATCTGTGTACTCCCAACAAGCCATCAACAAAAGGATATAGTGACCTAGTGAAGCTAATCCAGGAACATCTCTACCCAAAACCATCATTTATAGCCGAACGCTACAAATTCAGCCAGCTCAACCAGAGAGATGGAGAGTCAGCAGCAGACTACATAGCCAGTTTGAAGAAGCTATCGTCCTACTGCGAGTTTGGAGCATCGTTGAGCGACTATCTGAGAGATCGTCTAGTGAGCGGCATCAGGAGCGAGTCAACCAAACAGAAACTACTCTCCGAGGCAAGCTTAACTTACGACCAAGCAGTGAAGATCATCTGTGCAGCAGAAGCAGCAGAGAAGAATGTGGATGTGGATTCACAGTCAGCAGCGGAGGAGATAGAGTCCAGAGGATGGCAGCCAAGCAACACACAGTGAAGAGCGGCAGCCAACACAAAAGTAGTAAAATACCAGTGCAGTGTTTGTTTTGTGGCCGACATGGTCATGTTAAAAAGCAGTGTAAATTAATTGTTGTAGCATGTCATAATTTTGGTAAGAAGAATCATATTGCTAAGGTATGCAGAGTTCCACATAACAGTAAGCAAAACTCTCAATTTACTAATTATAGGCCTAATAGGCAACCTAAGTTTAACTCATTTCATAGTAACAATAATAATAGGCCTAATAAGTTTAAAAACAACAAGCTACATAATTTTGTAAATAATCAAGTTGAAGTAGGCCTAGATTCTGAAAATGTTAACGATATTAACTATGCAGAAGATCTACAGAGTTTATTTAAAATGAATGAATTCAAACTAGAAAGAGTTAGAGTTGACCCAATCATAATTGATGTTTTAATCGATAATAAAGTAACTACTTTTGAAATCGACACCGGAGCAAGTGTCACCGTTTGTAGTGAATCTTGGTATAAAAATAATTTAAATCATCGTAAATTACTACCAAGTGATCTAACCCTTAGTTCATACACTAACGAACCAATAATACCTGTTGGTAGAATAAACGTTAAAGTCAGTTATGAAAATAAAGACAAAAATCTTGATTTGTATGTGATTAGGTCAGGATCGCATCCATTAATGGGTCGCGATTGGCTTAAAATTTTAGGCGTGGACATATCTTTCAAAGAAAAAGAATCTGTAAATGTTGTAAAAAGTAAAACTAATTTTAATCAGTTGAAAAATAATTTAATTAATGAATTTCCAGAAGTGTTTTCAGACAAGTTAGGCAATTACTGTGGCGAACCTGTAAAACTAGTTCTGAAAGAAGAGGCCAAGCCTAAATATTTTAAGCCTAGGCCCATACCATTTTCTCTTAAAAACAAAGTCGAGAAAGAATTACAAAGATTAAGAGATGAAAATGTTTTGATTCCTGTAAATAGTTCTGAATGGGGCACTCCCATAGTTCCAGTACTAAAAAAGAATGGTGAAATTAGAATCTGTGGTGATTTCAAAGTAACACTAAATAAGTATTTAGAAGTAGACAAATATCCTATTCCTAGAATAGAAGACATGTTTGTTAGTTTGCAAAAAGGTACTTATTTTAGTAAAATTGATTTGAGCCAAGCTTTACATGCAGCTCAAACTTGATGAAGAGTCACAAAAAGTATGTACTATAAGTAAACACAAAGGCTTATTTTCATATTGTAGAATGCCTTATGGTATTTCGTCTGCACCTGGAATTTTTCAAAAGGTTATAGAACAGACTTTACAAGGTTTAGAGGGTGTAACAGCGTTTTTTGATGATTTATTAATTAGTGGCCCAGTCTTCTCCCAGATGTACAAACTCATTTTTGTAGATTACAGGCAGTTTGTAATCGATTAAAAGAAAGAGGGTTTACAGTAATAAAAGACAAGTGTCAGTTCTTTTCAGATAAAATAGAATATCTTGGATTTAGTATAGATAAAGAAGGATTGCATACATCACAATCCAAAATAGCAGCCATTGTAAATGCCCCTGTCCCGAAAACGTAACTGAAGTTAAAGCTTTTATTGGTTTAATTAACTATTATGGAAAGTTCATACCAAATATGTCAACCATTTTAAGCCCTTTGTATAGTTTATTAAAAAAATATGTTGTTTTTAACTTTAAGGAAAGGTGTCTCAAGTCATTCAATAGAGTCAAAGAAGTGTTAACCAAAGCACCAGTGTTAGCTCATTATGATCCGGAATTACCTGTAAGATTAGCAGTAGATGCTAGTTCAACTGGACTAGGGTGTGTGTTAAGTATCATTACTAAAGATGGTATAGAGAAACCAGTAGCCTATAATTCTCGCACTCTATCCCCAGCAGAATGTCAATATTCACAAATTGACAAAGAGGCATTAGCAATAGTATATGCTGTTAAAAATTTAACCAATACTTGTATGGCCGTAAATTTATTTTATGTACAGGTCATAAACTCTTATTAAGCATTTTTGGGCCGAAAAAAGGTCTACCAGTATTTGTAGCCAGTAGATTACAGAGATATGCTATATTTTTGTCAGGTTACACTTTTGATATTCAATATGTAAAATCTGAGAAACATGGTAATGCTGACGCTTTATCACGCTTACCATTGCCTACAAAACACATTGTAAATATAGATGAACCAAAATGGAAAGGTACATATTTGCATTGTATTGTTGAAAGCTCTATTCCTTTAACATTTGAGGAGGTAAAAAAGGAAACACAAAATGACCCTATTTTAAGTAAAATTTACAACTACATTATGAATGGATGGCCAAACCATGTACAGGAGGAAAATAAAGAGTTGTTACCGTACCTCCAGAGGAAGGATGAACTAACAGTTGAGCATGGAATTGTTATGTGGGGATATAAAGTGGTAATTCCTAGTAAAATGCGTAATTATGTACTAAATGAGTTACATGCAAGTCATATGGGGATTTTAAAAATAAAATCAGTTGCTAGAAGTTATTTATGGTTTCCAAACATTGATGAAAGTATCGAAGCCCTTGCTAACAGTTGTTCATCTTGCCTCATGGAACGTGTTAAACCTAGCAAAAGCCAATTGCATGTGTGGCATTATCCATCTAAGCCATGGGAACGATTACACGTAGATTACCTTGGCCCTTTTAAAGGTAAAATGTACTTAATCATTATAGACGCACATACAAAATGGTTAGAAGCCTTTGAAGTTAGCTCTACAAGCACTAAATTAGCCATAGACAAGTTAAGAGAGCTGTTTGCTAGATTCGGGATCCAGTCGCTTTGCATAGTGACAATGGCCCACCATTCACATCTTTAGAGCTCAAACAATTCATGCACTTAAATGGTATAAGACATACATTCTCACCTGCCTATCATCCTCAATCAAACGGACTAGCAGAAAATTCTGTCAAGTATGCAAAACGTAAATTAAGGTGTGCTTTCCAAGATAACGTTGATGTTAACATTGCGTTAAATAGAATGTTGTTTGATTACCGTAATTCTATTCATAGCACAACTAATGAAACTCCAGCTAAATTAATGTTTGATCGTCCATTAAGATCACGCCTTGATTTACTAAAACCAAACTTAAACAGAACTGTACAACTCAAACAAGATAAATCAAAAGAAAATTTTAGGGGTAGTAAAGTTAGATATTTGTACCCAAATCAACCTGCCCTTATTAAAAATTATAGATCTAAAGACAGGTGGATTGAAGGTAATGTTGTAAAACAATTAAGTAATGTCATGTATTCTGTCATGTTGAAGACTGGTATTGTTTGGAATAGACATATAGATCAGTTGATAGGATTGAATAGTAATACTGTACACAATGATGACGTAGTCACTCCACCAGATATGGAAAGTATTGACAGAGAGTTAAGGAATTACCATTCCCATACATCTATTAATGACGTCAACAGGTCAGCTGAAAAACCAGTTCCTACCACTCCACAACGTCACAATTCCCAGCGTCATACAACTCCTGAAAATGTATCCCATTCACCCCATCCACTTACACCTATCGCGACTCCTATTTCTTCTACCATTATTGATACTAGCAGATACTACCCATTATTGGGTAGTATGATACTACCCACCTAGAATTAGAAAGCCTGTCGAAAGACTTAACTTGTAAATATACTTTTTAGAATTAATTCATGTTAATCGTTATATTTGTATCTTAAAATGTTTCATTTCTTGTCAGTTAAAAATGTGCCAATTTGAAATTTGTAGTTCTCATTTATTATGTGATTAGTAGCCTATTTAATATTGTTTAAAATCATTAATTTTTAATTATGTTGGAATTTTTCAAAGAATTGGAAAGGAGGAATGTTATGTATCCATAATGTTACATTATATTATTACTACTAACCATTTCATTATTAAATGTCTTTGATAAATAGTTTAAACTCTATGTAATATGTAGTGATGCCATACCATTAATAAAGCGACGATATTGGCTGTCCTATCTCATGCCACTTCCCAAATCCGGACTTCCAACGTTCCCGCCCAGATCATTACACACATACACTGTTAACCATGAATATAGCCAGTAGCAATGTTTAAAACAAAGTCTTTTTTTATTTCAGATTCCTCCACCAAACATAATTCGTGGTTGAGTGAATCGAATTTGTTTCGAGTTGTCAGATATTTAGTTTTAATATGCCAGTCTTTGTAATTACTTCCTTCTCCGACTTTCCTCTCGCAGTTACCAACTCATTTTTTAGACTTAAAATATGGATATTTTTGTGTTGACTTTAGTAACTTCATAAAGTTTTTTTTTTTTTGTAAAAAAATATACATGTATATTTTGTATGTTTTAAATTTATCCTATTGATACATTAAGAGTTGAAAATTATTCAAAATTGTTCTATACCTATATTTTTTTCCATACATTTACGTGTAAAATCTATTTGAGAGTTTTACGAAATTGAGATGAATATTTCCACTAAAGTCTTAAGGTCTTGTAGACCATCCAGATTTGTTGTCTAGAAGAATTACAGTAAGTTGGACTTTCACATTGAAGTGATGGTTAGGAGGGAACCACTCGGGAAGGGTAAGCAAGCACAGAGAATGACCCCATAGCGAAGCAAGGGCTGTCGGCTAGTTATTAATAAAATATAAAAAAGTCCAAAATTCTAAGTAATACACTTATATGATCCAATAATAATCTATAACGTCCATTCACTTACTTCATCAGTTGTTTGTTGGTTACAAAGAAGATGGCGTCGTCAGTATATATGTAATCTATGTTACTCTTTAAACTACAGGAATAATCAGTAAGTCGACTAGTAGTATTTTTTACGAGAATTTCCACACCAGCAGTTGTTATTAAAAGTGTAGCCAGAGGGGTTGATTCTGGAAAGAAAGCCAACAAAATTAAACTCATAAGCTTTGTAAAAAGAAATAATCTGGACCAGTTTATCAACTATTAAATGAAAAAAATATTAATCACTTCTTATGTTCAGAACATTTATGACAAACTTATAGTGTATAAAACTGATCAATATAATCAACAATATTTAGGGAAAATAGCTATGGAAATGTCATGCAAAGACGTAAGATTTATTTATTTTTACACATATACTAGTAACAACTATTGAAGGTAAAGTAAACCATTTTGGACGTAAGTTTAAATGAAATAATAAATGATTCTCCTTAATTCTTAAATTGGTGAAACATTATGGAATATCTTAAAGCATTTTTTAGTACAAAATCACTGTAAAAATATTTCACAAGATAGGTACTAGATAAGATACTAGAATCATTACATTTACAGCGACAGCTTATTAGATAACATTCAATCTAATGCAATTTTTGAAAGGCAAACCCGAAAATCTAATTAACTTACAGCAAACATTAAATATTTTTTTTATTCTTAAGACAGAAATCGTCGATATATGGGCGAATATAAACTTCAATGAGTGTAGATGGGCGAATGTAGTCATTGTTAAAAACTAAGGGCGACTATATCTCACAAAGTATCACTGATCAAAGTATCATTATTGAATATTTGCTTACTATCAGTGGGTATCATTCGTCATTATAGGCAGGCACCAGCTGGTTGCAACAATGGCAATTAACGATGACTGTCAATAGTTAAGAGAAATAAAACAAAATTCACTTGCCTATGAACTGTGTTCTACGTGATAAATGTATTATTCTTGAATTTAACTAAACCAATTCTTATTTCGTATGGAAAGTTAAGTTCAGGGACTAAATAATAAAGAACGTGACTCTCATCTCATTTGAAGGGGTTTAAATATTTAAGACTGATTTTACATTATGAAGAAAATACAACCTGGTACACTCTAAAAAGTAGATGCCTTATATAATATTGGATACAGATAGAAAATATTCCATATTGGTTTCTTTGTGCATAGATTAACAACTTTGGATATACATTAATGTGTCAGTTAGTTTTTGAAATAGGTATTTTGAAGTCCTTAATCAAGGGTGCTTGTCAGGATATACTGTGAACTGCGTTTGCCTGTCGAAATTGTTTAATTATTTATGACAAGTGCACGGCTTCAAACAATCTGTATTTGTTCGAAAATATAAATTGCCATAAATTTTGTTATGATAATTCAAATTTATTATTTTCAAGATCGTTGGTCTTGACCTATGCTTATTTACAAGGTTTTCATGAATTCCTCCATGGAACGTTCCAAATATAATAAAATTATGTAATAAAGTAACTTTCGATGTTAAATCATTAATCAATTAATAAAATATTTATTTATAGTGGAATTACAATAATGTGTAGCAAAAATTTAAAACAGCCATTCCACATCGCCTGTCAAACATATATAATTTATGTTGTACTTCATTCATATCAAGCCCACACATCCGGGGCCGGTTGTCAGTCTTCTGATTATGCGGTCTCCCAGTTGTATGCCATAAACTCGTCCTCACTATAAAATGCATTAGATGCTAAACGGCGTTTGAGAAAAGTTCTTAACTGAATCCGTCAACTTGTTGGCAAAATGAACGCCTGTGTGTGAGGGCAGGCGATCGTGATCTACCGTCCTGTGGCACCCAGTTCGGTAGTTATTCCTACCTCTAGTATCGTACATATGTATGTCTCGGCTACATTTCTTGACTTTTTTAAAGATGAAATAAAGGCTGTCTCTAGTATGGAAAGGCTAGACAGTGTCAACAGTTGCAGTTTTTTTTTTATGCTTATATATGTTTCTCTGAACTCCAATTGTTCAACTATGTGAACCGCTTGTTTTTTCACTTTAAATGCTCTGCTAAACTGATTGTTTGCAAAAGCACCACACTATAGGTGATATGGGGGTAGATCAAGCCGTAATACACCGTCATTAGAACCTGAGTTTGGCAACATTTTGCTAACGTTCTCAAAACATAAATGCCTGAGGACGGTTTGGACCAAATGTAGTCCATATGAAAATTCCACTCGATCCAGGTGTATTCCTAAAAATGTTGAATTAACAGTCTCATTTAACCGAGTATCTACCACCCAAACAATTGCCCCCCCCCCCATGGTTTGGTTGGTAGATGGTTACAACGAAAACGCAGGACATTGCATTTTTAGGGGTTTACTTCAAGATTGAGACTGTTCAAATACTGAACACAATTGTTTATATAATAAAGCTTGTTGTTCAAGGATCGGTTTTAATTTGATTCTAAATAAAAGAGTCGTGTAAACTGCATAGTGTAAATACTCATTGTGTACATTGATGAGTGGGGGGAGGGTCATTAGTGGTAATTTTGTAGGTCTATGGGAGGATGTAAGGGTCATTACCACTGTAAGTGTATGGTTATTGGTAGTGTTATTACCACTGTACGTTTATGGGTGGGTGGGAGACTGATAAATACAAATGAGGCTAAATTAGCATAAGTAACATGTATTATAGTTATTTATTTTAGCCTGATTGAAGACTTAAAAGAATCTTTACTTACAACCCACCTCTTAGTAAGTACACAGACATGGATTCGTCCTGACCACAGGAGAGTTGCCTGTTCTTTGGACAAGGCTGACATCGTGACTCTTCTAGTTTGGGGGACATCTCGAACAAATCATTGCCACAGTACACAGTATAAAAGTCAGGGTCACTAAACAAATACCACCTGTTAGTTATTTATTTATAATGTAAAAAAGTGATTAGTAAATAAACTGTTTTTTTCTTAATAGGGTGACCATGGGGGACGGAATCAAATATACCATAAATAAACAATCTATTCGTCATTATATGTGTTTTGGTTACAGCTAAGCTGTAGGGTATTTAAAGCAAGAGAAATATTTGTTTACAAATAATTCAAAACAATAAAACATCATTTATTTAATATATTTATGTAGATTAAGTATAAAAAGTTTTATAAACATAAATAATTGGAGTTTGATCAACTAAGAATTGCATAAAAAATACTCGCAAGTTTACCAATAGCAGACGTCTCCTCAAAACACTTATTAAATAACATTTTACTTAAAGAAATAATAAAAAAAAAAAATAAATAAATAGATAAAAAAGTCACAGAAACCTTAGCAGTGGATTATTGTGTAAGTGGAGAGGACGTACGTTGTAAAAAACTGACCTGCACCAATTTTTTTATTAAGAGTTGTTATTTATCAGTTGTGGAGACAAACAGTCTTCACGTTTAGATTATGGTCATACCCTGAAAAGAGTCACTTGAAAAGTCCATCCATAAGCCCGATAAGTGATTTTTTTAAATTTACTTACTACCGTTATGTAATTCTTTTCGAAACCTCTAAAACATATGGTTTTAGCTTTGATTTGGAGATTATTCATAAATAATGAAAAATGCGATTAGTTAAAACAATGATGATTTAATAGAGTTATGATCACATAATTGTGTTATGATTACATAATTAAATTATTATCACATAATTGTGTTAAGATCATTTAATTGAGTTATTATCACATAATTGTGTTAAGATCACATAATTGAGTCGTGATCACATAATTGTGTTATGATCACGTAATTGTGTTATGGTCACATATTTGTGTTATGATGACATAATTGAGTTATGATCAGATAATTGTGTTATGAAAGTGTATATTACTAAAGGCCAAGTATTTGTATGATGTACTAGTATATGCGTTATATATACAGGGTGTTCAGTAAAACTCAATCAGTAATTTGGGATTCTATTGGACACATAAAAATTAGCAAAAAACTTCAAATGAAGGTATGTCCCAAAACCTTTAGTTTTCTGTCTATCTGTCTTTTTGCATTTTTTACATAACAATTCATAACTTTCAATTCACTGAAGGTACAATCGTGAAACTTCATGATTGTACTACCCTATAGTAGTTCTATTAACAAAAAAATATAAAAAATAAATCTCCACCCGTTTCAAAATGGCAGACATTTAATTTTTTCTAACTGAAATATCTAAAATCCGACTAATTTAACAAACAAAATGCAAGATTAATGTTACTGTATTGTGTAATACAAATCAGAGTAATTAAAGTAAATTTGATATTTTTACGATTTTTAACATAAAATACTCATATTTAAATAATGCATCCCTGCTAATAGCATTCAACTAAATTACAACATTAAAGCAGTGAATTTTGAAGGAATTAATAAAAAATAATAATAATAATAATAATAATAATAAAACAGTACTACTGCATTGATGAAGAGTGGTGCCCATATTTAGTAGAATAGTTTGCTAGCACCCATCAATCAATCAGCCAATTGAGTGATAGGGGAAGAAGTACGTGAACTCTATCTTGTACTAGCTTCTTGAGATCCGTCTAGCTGGGCTTTTGTCCTGAGCATGACAGCTGATTTTAAATAAGCTAAGATAAATATTATGACATCGAATTTGTCGGGCTTATTTTTATAAATAACGATAATACAGAATTGATTTAGTAAAAATGAAATATTCTCACTATTTTAAGAAATAATTCGAGCATATGAAATTGTATTCTTCGTTATAATAAAACCAAGAATTTTTAGTAAAATGGTATTTCACTTAGTCGGATAGCCTTTGTTTTTGAATATGGTTAGTACAACAATTTACAAACAATGGTCACAAGCACAGCTAGACGCGTCCATATGTGTATTTGTTTTATACTAGTGTAAACGTACTTTGTGAATATATATATATATATATCCATTTGCATTAAAATTCCCTTGTATATGTGTAAGGAGTTTAAGGAGTTCCTTCAAAAACATGTTCACTGTTAAAACCTCACCTTTTATCAACTTGAAGACCTATGTATTTAGTCAATCTGCGGTTGCAAACTGCAAAACTTTCGTCCAGAGATAGAGGCTGGTTGATCATGTAGTAAAAGTCGTATTTTTTAACAAAACTGGGGGAAGCACAGCCTTTAAAGTGTCCAAAGTTGTGGTTACCTGAAGTAAACAACAATTTAATGTCACAATCAATAACAAGAATTATTTTAATATACTTAACTTTTTATAGAACTGTCAGTATAATTAAAAATATTTAATGCGTTAGTACTAATAAGTTTATCAATATGTTAAAAGTCTGAAAAACCTTGTAATATAAACCTAAACCTTTGATATAAATTTATTATACAAGTTAATTAATTAATTATTAAATCCAAGCCATTTAATTTTTGGTTATTTTTCTCAATTGTAATCGTTCTTTGAATGAACATAAATACAACACTGTTTACAAACGTAACGAAGAAATTCACTGTAACGGAGAGATTAATTAAAATTGTATTATGATAACGTGCTTAAACAAAAAATATATTTCACTTACAAACAAAATTTATTAGTTTTATAATAATAATGGCGACCCGATCATAAAATTATATCAACGTATTCAAAATTCAAGAACGACAATGCGTACTATCAGAGAGTGGAGTACAACGCAAAAGGTACTGTCGTAAACGTGTAATGAAATTACATAGTATCACACTTAGTACTACAATTAATTATTATTGTGCATACGAATTAAAACTTTAATTTATAATCCAAGAAGAACACTTATCATCACTATTTTATTTCGCAGACTTAAGCGGCCAGTGTCATTAGTAACGACCAGGGAAACAGTGATACCACTGAGGATGCCACATCACATCATAGGTGAAACATTTGGTAATGTATATGTTGTAGATAACATGTTGACGCGGCCATTACTGGATACTTTAGTTAGTTATCACTTCTCATCAGTGCTATAGGATAAATTCAAACATATAAGAACTAAAAAAATATGTAAAACAGCAAGATTAATTACTTATAAAATTGTAAATTAATTTTTTTTTTTATTTTACAAAAGTATATCTAGAACTTTAATAAAAAAATCTTTTTTTAAGCAAAGAAAATTCTGTGAGGAAACATTATCCAAATTATTAATTAAAATAACATTATAATGCATAAATTTGTGTCAAAATTCCTTACAGTGTTTTAATTTTTTAATAAAGCTTTCAAGATTGGCTCTAAAGCCATATATTCAAAAATATCCCTAATTTACACGTTTGACCTTGAAAATAATACCAATTCCATTTTAATATACGATTCCTCGTATGTACAAACATACTGACCATATATACGTCTGGAAATCACACACCTAGATTCAAAATACATCTAAAATAGAACGTGTTTAGTAACACACCCGTCAAATGGCAATTTGGATGATATTTCAGTCAGTCAAAACTTTCTAACCATAATTAATTATTGAAATTAATCAACAGTAGGCTACATGTATCTTATCAAAAAATCATTCACTGTGGAATAATAATAATTTATAACATAACATATCAAAATTAAATGTTATATAATCGTGAATATTTTACAAATATATAGAGACCAAACTACATTTTCACACTACTTAAACCGTTCCACATATAATGTTGATCTGTGCGGGGATCATACCGAGAAAGAATTAATGGGAGAACCACTAAAATAAAATTACTGATTATAACTTCCAGGAAAGTCCAGGGTTGCCCCGTTCTTTTTCTAACGAATACTTAAAGTCCTGACTCCTTAGTCTAGTCGGGCACCAGCTCTCCCGTGGGTCCATTATACTTAATACATTAAAAATGTATTTATTTTAGAGCATCAAATAATAATGTCAAGATTGGGACTGCTAGTATTATATTTCACCTAGCCCTGACCTATAGTACTGTTACGATATCAGCTACACCTATCTAGAAACCAGAAACTTTGGGTAGAAATCGCGTACCCTGTGGCCTTGACCGAAAGGTTCCGACGTTATTCCAACAGTCTGAGCGATACCGTCCTTGCACGCAGCTCGCCTGCCCGTTCTTTGGTGGTGGTTCGGAAGTCACCCTTAAGCCGTTGGTCTCCAAGTTAAGTGTTAGAGAGGGCTTCTTAGCCCTAACTTCATCTGGTAAATTAAGACGATCTTTAACTTTTAACTTTATACCCAAAGTATCGAGTACCTTATTTTACGCCGGTAATTGGGCGTAAATTAAGGTACTCGCTTGGCTATAAAATACTAATTAGTATATTTATAAATAAGACGGACTTATTATTAAAAAATCAATTTATATAAAAATATATTATCAAATTAATAACATAAATAACTACCAAGTGCTTCAAAAGACATAAACACAAAAATAGTACAACAAATCTACATTGCACAAAGTACACATACCTATACAATTCTCGGGTGATGATGCTGCCGGCACTGAATCCGAAACAAGTTAAAATTAATGAGTGGCTCAAATTAGTTGTAGTTCTAATCTCGAACTGGTCTAAAATAATAAACTTCAACTAACGACTCCACAAAGGTTAGGTCTTCACCAAAAAACACCAGAGACCCAACGTCTCCTCGACCTCTCCGTGTGTCCTGAGCCAATCGTGTAAATATATATACATATATACGAGTATATCAAACAGTCAATATGACCAGCAGTATGACCTGACACCTGGCCTTCAGTTATGACTGGCTCAACAAATATAATTTACCCATGTTTGATAATATTCACTGTAAAGTATTATCACCAAAGTAAATATTAAAGTTTTATATAAACGTAATAGTAATAATATAATAAGCCTTTTCCATGTAACTAACGCTATATGACATTTTTTCTAATCTACATCTCCTTACAGTATAGTATGTTAAAAATGATTATTCCATAGAGTTCTTTTAATTTTGTATTTTGCCATTTACGACATCAACAATATTGTAAAGTAATAATGATTAACAATATAAATAAAACAATAATAACTAAATATCACATATTAAGTCATATGTTCCATTTTAATATGAAGACACAAGCATAAGACATTATTAAACAAAAGTCAAAGATTAGCCTCCTACCATAGATACCAAATGTATTACCAAATACAGCACCCGATCGCTCACCGTTCTCCATGGCGAGTCAGGAATTCGTAAACCGTATAGGAATCGGATTGTAATTTTATGTTTATATGATTAAATTACGTGTGCTTGGTAGCTAATCTCTCGCAACTAATATTATTAAATCGTTTCAATTTATTCAACGATAAAGGAACAAATCTTAAAGTAATTCTATATTGATAATTTACAGTGAGCCAATATTTTTAATAAGAATAACTTTAACAAAGACAAACTAAAAATATGGCGTACAATAAATTGAATAGTTATTATTAAAAGATTTATTATAATTTTAGCATGGAACATGCTTTAGTCTTGACCTAACTGCCTGAAAACGTTACGCGGGAGGGTGACGCCGGAGGGGTGACGCGGGATATATAAGATAATAATTAATGAAGTTAATTAGTGAAGTGAAGTGAAGTGAAGTGAAGTGAAGTGAAGTGAAGTGAAGTGAAGTGAAGTGAAGTGAATTGAAGTGAAGTGAAGTGAAGTGAAGTGAAGTGAAGTGAAGTGAAGTGAAGTGAGGTGAGGTGAAGTGAAGTGAAGTGAAGTGAAGTGAAGTGAAGTGAAGTGAATCGAAGTGAAGTGAAGTGAAGTGGAGTGAATTTTATTTGCAAGCGTTCATTGCAAGCGTTCATCAAAGTACATCTTTAGTTTCCATGACAACTCTTGTTAAAAATATACAAAATTAAGTCCTAATTAGAGAATCCATTTTGTGTCTATAGGGTTATATAAGATAATAATTAACTTCCTTTCAAGGTCGTAATTAGTCATCGCGTGAGTAAGAACCTGAGCCGCGAGTCCTCATTTACATATCAGTCTACCTCCAGCCGTCCACCGGTGATGTTTTTAAGATATGTTTATATTTTTTGTAATTCCTTACATGAAATCTAAAATTCGTTGTTTTCGGAGAAATACATTTGCAGAAATTATTAAAAAGGAGCCAGCAAACAGAAAAAGCATGTTCCATGTTTCTTGAATTTTAGCCGTAGGCTCTAAGCAAAAAGATCCGGGGGTCCAGGGGGCTTGCCCCCTGGCGAGGCCCGCAGGGCCGAGTTTTTTTTATAGTAAATATCATTAACTATATATACTCATAAAGTAACATTTTCATTTATTTAAAAAAATTATAATATATATATATATATATATATAAGCAAAGTGCATATATATATATATATATATATATATATATATATATATAAGCAAAGTGCATATATATATATATATAAACAATCACAACCGGATATTACACAGCTCGTTGATGATTAAATGTTAGCCTATCTCTGCAGTTTCCGACAAAACCCAGATTATCAAATCTGAATAATGTAACTCACCGCGTTACATGTACATTACACTGAATAATGTAATTATTTTATTTCATCACGGAAGAAGTCCTTGAATACAAGAAAAGAACAACCCAATATTTATGTGTCAAAATTACTAGGTATACATGATTTTCATTGAGCAATCCTTGTGGACCATCCTCCTTCATTGGATGTGAAGAGTCACCAACTACTATAAAAACCATTTCTCAAAACCCGTAGGCATTTACAAAGTTTAACTTTTCCAACTTGAGCTAAGAAAATAATATTTAACGTCTAGAACAGGACCTTCAATGTAACGTTTTTAAACTTTTTACCAACGTCATTTTTAAAGAGTAACCATTTTGAGTTTGGATTTTAAGGTTTATGTTCTACCACTAAAAACCTTTAATTTGATGTACTGCCCTACCTATGCTTTCGTTTATTTTCATGTAATTCATCACGGGCCATCCCCTGATATGACATAAAAATGGCAGTTACTTATACAAAAGTAGATTACTAAGATCAATAATGATGTACTAAGTTTTATTAATTTAACTGCAATAGTTCAGAATTTATTATGCTGTTCCCGTACTTTTATTCCACTTTATAGTCTAGTAAATTACAATAAATAAATCCTGCAACAATTTGACAAAACGATGTGTTATGGAATGTAATTGAGACCGTATACTCAAGTGGTTGCATTCTAACAAAATCGAAAGTAATGCTTTAAGTAATTTGATATAAAAACTGTTGGCTGTTTTCATCTTAAAGGATGTTAGTAGGTAAGGCTATACCCACTTATTATTATTCTGCACTCTATTTTGATGAAAATAATGTTGGCTTTAAGAAAAGAATGAAGAGATTATTTTCTATACAACAACACAATAATCTCGATGTTTTTCTAGTGAAGGAATTCTCGTTTTATTATGTTACGGTTTATGAATTCGGTTGTCATACTACACAAATATTATTTTTTAAATGTTGTAATGTTTTAATATTATGAAAATAAAAACTTTTTAATTCTGGCAAATTATTTAACTTGTAAGCAATATTCTATACGATAGTAATTATTCCTAATCTTATTATATCAAACAGTTCAAGGAGTGGAAGACAAAATATTATGGAGATAAAGATATAATGTGGAGGCAATCGAAAAAAAGTACACAAAATTGAAAGTGACATAATCCCTTAGAAACAGAAGTCTCTAAAAAGTAACGTGACTAGATAAAATCAAATAAAACACTTGTTTGATACAAAATACAGTAACTGTCTTAATACGGTTAGCAAAAACTACATTACAAAAATCATCAGAGATTTTATGTATCTTATTGGTATGTTTACCTTGTAAAAAGTTTTTTTTTTTTTTTACATTTTGTTGCAAGTATATAAGCGGCCGTGTGGATCAGTACGACCGTACTTAAATGGGACAGTGGGTCGGTATGACCGTACGTGTATAGGAAGTCGGGTATGTCGGTACCACTATACGTTTATGGGGGGGGGGGGGTGAGTACCTCCTTGCGTGGGTAAGGGAGGGCATGTGGTTAGAGTCAACAGGGGTTAGAGGTACATTACAAGTTAAAATAAAAAGCTCCCTAAGTTCACTGCTTACTGTAACATCAGGCGAGCCTTAGGGCTCCATGTTGTCTGCAAAAGTGTTTTTAATTATTAAATTCGTAGATTTTTGTTTAAATGGCGTTTTGAGGGCGTCAGCCAGTTGTGTAGCATTTTTTTATTTAATGAAAAATATTGACAACAATGTAATCGCAATTAATTACTTACGACTTAAGTCAACTTATACAACGGTTGAATTCAATGTTGAAGCAAAACAAGTTTGAACATTTTATATATCTCGGAATGTTATTGACGAAAATCTTTCATCGAGAAAACAGACCTACCTACTTGCACACTAACCTAAAATCATCGTTATTTAAGAATGAATACTTAACAATTTAAGAAACATTTGTAATGACATTGTTTGTGTTGGACATAAATATAGCTTAAAAAACTACATACAGTACAAAATCACTTTTTAAGAATAATTTTAAAACAGCAATGGCGTGAAAGTTCTTTTCCTAATTCCGAAACCTATTTCTGTTTTAATTTTTACCTTTATTTTGTATTAAAAGTGAAAATACTAAGAAAAACTATATGATTTATAACACCAGGGGTTTGAATAAAAATATATTACAGTTGCCTAAGGTAAAAAAATCACATTTTTGACATTCATTTAGTTATTTACAGGTAATATACTCGTATTAGAAATATTGATAATCCACACTAAAATTAATATTATTGTAAGTATTTTTGCAGAGAAGATAAACAAAATTTTAAATTATTAAGATATTACATTTCTCAATAATCTACTTATATATTTTTTTCCAAGTTACGTGTCTGATTTCATATAAATATAGTGATCTCATATTACTGATTAAATGAGGAGAATTTTTTATTTTTTAAAATTTATTATGTCTACGTATAATTTATTGCTTCTATTTCAATAGTTTTTTTTTTTTTTAATTATACTGTAGAAATATAAGTAAGTAGACAAGTCTGTCAACCTGTTTTTTTATATTAGTATACGTTCAAACAATAATTTTACTTTAAATAAACATTTGTCTACTTATAATAGACAAAAATATGCAACTAGATGTCCAATTTAATATGTAAGACGACACAAGTTGAGGCTCTCTAATCAAGTAGAAAGTAAGAGTTAGACTCTTTGTTTTCATATGTAAAAATTATTGTAGCACTTCCCCGTTGATCGAGATTGTGGCAGTTGGTATTCAGGGTTGATATTTTATTTCAATGACTGAAGAGATTATTTATTTAAAATATCAAATAGATATGATGATATCCCTTTATCAATAAGAAATCGGCTTAACATCTTAGTAAAATAATGAATCATCTTAAAAACTCTTTCTTTATATTTGGACACTTTCCTAACGAATTAAAACTTTTTAAAATAGTATTTCCGATGCTTGAATAATATTATGAAACGGCCCTAATACATATTATAGACGTATCTTTTTGATAAGAATATTCTCAGAAGTATATGAAAACATTTAATCAGTAGCTGACGCAGCTGTCTTGTTTCTTCACTCAATAATTGATATTTTCAATAAATATAAATACACAACAAGAATCTTTATGGACCTATCAAAAGCATTTAATAGTGTTCGCCATTCTATATTAATAAATATATTAAATATTCTTGGAGTAAACAATTATACGCTAGAATCATATCTCGAAAAAAGAATTAAATTTGTTGACATCACAATTAATAAGACGTTATTTAGCTTTACAACAGGTACAGCTAAGTGTGCTTCAAGGATACAATATTAGGACCACTTTTATTTACCTGCCATATAAAAAAACCTTAGGGCTGAACCTACAAAATATTCCTCTTATCACTTACTATTAATATAATGCAGATGGCTTTCATTTGGAAATATCAGCTAAAGATATAAATTAATTTGATTATCTATTTATGATAGAACTAACAACAATTTTACACCTTTTAAATGAACAAAACTTCACTTTAATCATTAAAAAAAATGGGTATTTATATAGAAATTATATAAACCAGTAAGATAGACATATCAAATATTGTAATATTTAATACGAAACATATTTCTAATATACATTCTTATATAAATATAGTAAAATTGTTAATATAATTCTAATATAAATTCTAATACGAGTATATGCACTTTATAGAAGGTAATTTTAATGTTAAATTACAACATTAATATCAATTTATTATGCACATACCAGTGTACAAAACCTATGAGACCCCCTTAATATTTATTTTATGAATCAACGCAGAACAATGAAACTTTAGGATTACATATTCACTGTAGTTACTGACTATTTGGTTGTTTGAACTGACCTTTTTCGCTTTCGGAGGACGTCCCATGGAAGAAATCTGAAATGTAAGCATAAGTCGAGTTATGCCTAATTTAAAGATCATTGTTAGAGAAAAACATTGACGTAACCCCGACTGAAAAAGGCATATTCGTTTGGAAATAACAGCCTCTAAAATGATGGCTCATTGAAATTTTCAGAGATAGCCATTTTCAAACGAATAGTACTTTTTCAGTCGTGGTTGCATCAATGTGTTCCTCTAACAATGACCTTTAAAATTAGGTATAATTCGACATCTGCTTACATCTAAGATTTTTTAGACTTCATCCACAGGACGACTCCGCAAAGCGTTAAAGAACAGTTAAATGGCCAACAAATCAGTAATCACTGTGATGACGTAATCCTAGAGTTGCATTGTTCTGTGTTTGATAATATTATATAGTAAAATATTTTCCTATATGGAACAAACAATACGAAAAATCTTGAATAAATCTTCAAACTAAAAAATAGCCATAAGAATCATTACAAAATTATAATATGATCAATCAGATAAAATTTTTTCAAAATTACTAAAATGCCAATACTTTATGCACAATTAATTTACGATGCAATTTTATTAGTCCAGAAAACCCCAAAAAAAATGTCGAGTTTTAGAATACATGTTTACAATACAAAAAATACAATTAAAATTATTCCTACACATCAAAGTATAAACCAATAAAAAGACAACAATAAAAAAAAAAAAATACGTACATTAGACAACATTTTTAAAGAGTTTTTCCTAAACATATACAAATGAGTACAACTTTACTATATTTAAGATCAAACTATAAATATAATTTTCGATCGTGCTTCAAATTCAGTTGATTAATTTTAGGAAATTGAAAACAATAATTAAAGAAAGAAACAAACATAAAAGATAATTAATGAAGACTTATAATTAAAATATCAATTTAGAACTCGCTAAACATTTAACATATTTTCTTAAAGAAGCAACAAAACTAAATTGAATTTGTAATATTTATATATATATATATTTATTGTAATTCATATAGAATACAACCGAAAATAAATATAGAATGGCTTATTTGAATGGTCTTAAAAAGTCCTTTGTTATAGTTGGTATTTTAGCCATAATCAGCAGTGAAGTTAGGGTTGATAACAGCCCTTAGTAAGATTGCATAAACATGCCTTAAAGGGCCATGTAGTTAGGGTTTATAGTCATGCCTTAAACGGCCCTGTAATTAGGGTAGATAAACACGCCTTAGCAGTCCAGCAATTAGAGTGTACAGACATATCTTAAACAGTCCTATATTTTAGGTTGGTAGTCCTGCCATAATGGACACTTATGAATGACAATTTACTTCTCAATATAATAATGGTCTATGCTCGGTCCTCTTAATACTGACATGGCATCCGTTCAATGGTTGCTATCCACGTGGACACTACCAGAAAAGTCTGGGTTGTTCGCGTTTGGGGTACTCAGGGTCCGGATGCTGTCCAGGGAAAAGAACTGAATTTCAGGCCTGTCAATTACCTGAAAATCATATCAATACTATGTGGTTTTTATTCCTTTTACCACGTACTAGCGTACGTTACGGTTAGTTCCTTAACCGATCAAACCAGCGGTATTAGTTGTTATGGCATTTTCCAGAAACTAAAGAATGTTATATAAGAATCAAATTCATCAGATAAGAATGACATTTTAATGCAACTTTTTTTAACTTTTGCATCAACTACTCGTACAGTGTTAATTACTGTGCTTGTATTAGTGGGTGGTTCAATACCACTGTGTGTATATGGGCGGGTGGTTGAATACCACTGTGTGTATGGGTGGGTGAACAATACCAACAACACCATGCTCACACATACAAGCTAACTCCACTACTGTACACCAGTAATTATTTATTCGGTTATATAACCCACACTATCAATACGGTAGAAATATTACACAATACTCGCCAATCTTACACCTAATTGATTTTACTTCACGGACGTTAGAATTTTGTTTTTACCCGCATATATTTTTGAAAATTCTTGAATATTCTTTTCAGACATAAGTACGAAAACGGTGATAACACCAGATACATCCAATATAAGTTATTATAGCTTCAAAAAGTCCATCATTAATATAAAAAAAATAAGATTCTCCATATGACATCACCAAAATTTACGTTTTTTTTTTATTTAAAATCATGCTTTATTTCACAGACTTAATACGAGTGTGGTTTTATCTTTAAATATACATAGTTACTATATTCAACATAGGTAAACGATTTAAATAAAAACGAGAATAAAATCAAATAAATAAGACTCGCTCTATGAAAGATGATAATATATATATATATATATATTCAATAAAGGTCTTAAGGTAACGAAACATCAAAATGATATAACTAGTCCTAACCAGGTTAATAAGACATATTCCGACATTATAATAGGGATAAAATAGGTGAGGTAGCCCTATTATTTTCATATTTTATGTTTATATATTCTAATAATTTTTTTACATAATTTTAAATTTAAATGTGATAGCTGACAAAAGAACATTCGCTATATATATATTTAGTAGATGAGGTAAAATAGTCTTTTAACTATTGATCACAAACATTTATAGGCAATTTACTAAAATGACAATGCACTCAACAAATATAATATCGTATCAACATAGGTTACCTGAATAAAATTATTGTTCAGACCTAATTCTACAAAATAATCACTTAAACCATTCCAAATATAGCATAAAATGACACTAAACGCAAAATCCAATCGTTAACCAAATGTAAGCTATTAGAGTTCCAGAAAACCTGATTATTGATTATTTTTAAACAATAATTAAATAGATTTTGAAAATAATTGAACATAAACATAACATTATTTATTTACGAGTTATTAACTGCCATTAATTATATACAAGGTCAAAACAAACATAAAATATCGTAGCAACTAGGAAATTTCAATCAAATAAAACAGATTTTTAGACGAATACTTCCGTCACTATCCGACAAACGTTACAATATATATGATAATGGTTGTTTGATTTTAAAAATATTTATACCATAATGTGTGAAACTGAATTCTTTATTATTATTATTTTATTATCTTTCATGGTTTTTATGCACAATTTGGATATTTAGATTAACAATTTAAAAAAAATTACGTGTAGAAAAATGATTTTTTTAGGAATATATTATTATAAACTATGAATAACAAGATGTATCCTAATTTTAATCGTTTTATCGTAAGTAACATCTGAGATATTAAAATTTTTTTTGCTCTCACCTTAAAAAATAACTACTGAAATATTGCTGCCTATGTGACACCCTAAATACAGTTTAAACAACCATATAACAATTAACATTACTATTTATGTATTTAGAAAATTACTCAAACGATAATATTGTATATTATACACTAGAGAGCTTCTTAAAAACTTTAGTATGTTTATCAAATATTATCAACAAACATTCTACGAGTCACTTTTATTTCATATCACACAAGTGTATTATTAAAATTATTAAATATAAGTCATTAAAACATAAGGTCTTAAAGACATGTGGTTTTTAAGGTTAAACAATAGCCTATGCGTAGTAAAGTTATTAAAGTCGTTAATAAAAATGATTTATGTAGTAATAGAAATACCTGAAACGACAGTCAGCCATCCAATTATGACAAATGGAAACATCCACATTGTAAAATAGTGATGAACAGACGGTGCTTAGAAGTTGACGAAGGCAGCACAACTGTTAGTGTACAATCCGGACTTGCAGATAAAATTATTCTCGATAACAATGTCCGTTTTGAGTCACCAAACTGATATCCATTCTTATTTAATTGTACTGCAGTGAATTTATGTTATGGATTTAGATTGCATTTCTCAATGAGAAATATATTTAAAAGTCTCAAAAAATCTTAAAAGTGCAAAAAATCTTAAGTATCTGACAGTTGTCAAAGATATTAAAAAATCCAAATATTTTTAATATTTTCAAAACCGTGAAAAATGTCAACTATCATCTTAAACGTCTAAAAATCTAGAAAAATTACGAAACAATAAACAATATTTTGAAAGGTTCAACAATCTATAACCATAAATGATTCTGAACTTTCTGATTAAATGTGTTAAACACGCAAAGATAAATGCCATATTTTTTCTTACACTAACAAAATTGACAGGGTCCCCCACCCACTCTACGAACTCGCTCCTAAAAGGTCATCTTGAACAAATGCAAGTTAAAAGTTAAGAACTTTTTTCCCAATAAATTAAAGTTCTTAAACTTATACATAATAATCTTAACAAAGAGTTCCTAATAAATATATTAGTATACAGTTCCGTTTAGTAAATTGCTTACTACCAATCAGTAACCTCCTCAGCTTACGTTAGCACTAAGCACAGAACCTTCTAGTTAATTACAAACTACCACTCAGTAACCTATATCAGCTTACGTTAGCACTAAGCACAGAACCTTTTAGTTAATTACTAACTACCACTTAGTAACCTATATCAACTTACGTTAGTACTAAGCACAGGGCCTTTTAGTTAATTACTAACTACCACTCAGTAACCTATATCAACTTACGTTAGTACTAAGCACAGGGCCTTTTAGTTAATTACTAACTACCACTTAGTAACCTATATCAACTTACGTTAGTACTAAGCACAGGGCCTTTTAGAAGATTACTAACTACCACTCAGTAACCTATATCAGCTTACGTAAGTACTAAGCACAGGACCTTTTAATAAATTACTAACTACCACTTAGTAACCTATATCAGCTTACGTTAGTACTAAGCACAGAAACTTTTAGAACATTACTAACTACCACTCAGTAACCTATATCAGCTTACGTTAGCACTAAGCACAGGACACTTTAGAAGATTACTAAGTACCACTCAGTAACCTATATCAGCTTACGTTAGCATTAAGCACAGTACCTTATAGTTAATTACTAACTACCACTTAGTAACATATATCAACTTACGTTAGTACTAAGCACAGGGCCTTTTAGTTAATTACTAACTACCACTCAGTAACCTATATCAACTTACTTTAGTACTAAGCACAGGGCCTTTTAGTTAATTACTAACTACCACTTAGTAACCTATATCAGCTTACGTTAGTACTAAGCACAGAAACTTTTAGAACATTACTAACTACCACTCAGTAACCTATATCAGCTTACGTTAGCACTAAGCACAGGACCTTTTAGAACATTACTAACTACCACTCAGTAACCTATATCAGCTTACGTTAGCACTAAGCACAGGACCTTTTAGATGATTACTAAGTACCACTCAGTAACCTATATCAGCTTACGTTAGCACTAAGCACAGGACCTTATAGTTAATTACTAACTACCACTTAGTAACCTATATCAACTTACGTTAGTACTAAGCACAGGGCCTTTTAGTTAATTACTAACTACCACTCAGTAACCTATATCAACTTACGTTAGTACTAAGCACAGGGCCTTTTAGTTTACTAACTACCACTTAGTAACCTATATCAACTTACGTTAGTACTAAGCACAGGGCCTTTTAGAAGATTACTAACTACCACTCAGTAACCTATATCAGCTTACGTAAGTACTAAGCACAGGACCTTTTAGTAAATTACTAACTACCACTTAGTAACCTATATCAGCTTACGTTAGTACTAAGCACAGAAACTTTTAGAAGATTACTAACTACCTCTCAGTAACCTATATCAGCTTACGTTAGCACTAAGCACAGGACCTTTTAGAAGATTACTAAGTACCACTCAGTAACCTATATCAGCTTACGTTAGCACTAAACGCAGAACCTTTTAGTTAATTACTAACTACCACTTAGTAACCTATATCAACTTACGTTAGTACTAAGCACAAGGCCTTTTAGTTAATTACTAACTACCACTTAGTAACCTATATCAACTTACGTTAGTACTAAGCACAGGGCCTTTTAGAAGATTACTAACTACCACTCAGTAACCTATATCAGCTTACGTAAGTACTAAGCACAGGACCTTTTAGTAAATTACTAACTACCACTTAGTAACCTATATCAGCTTACGTTAGTACTAAGCACAGAAACTTTTAGAAGATTACTAACTACCTCTCAGTAACCTATATCAGCTTACGTTAGCACTAAGCACAGGACCTTTTAGAAGATTACTAAGTACCACTCAGTAACCTATATCAGCTTACGTTAGCACTAAACGCAGAACCTTTTAGTTAATTACTAACTACCACTTAGTAACCTATATCAACTTACGTTAGTACTAAGCACAGGCCCTTTTAGTTAATTACTAACTACCACTTAGTAACCTATATCAACTTACGTTAGTACTAAGCACAGGGCCTTTTAGAAGATTACTAACTACCACTCAGTAACCTATATCAGCTTACGTAAGTACTAAGCACAGGACCTTTTAGTAAATTACTAACTACCACTTAGTAACCTATATCAGCTTACGTTAGTACTAAGCACAGAAACTTTTAGAAGATTACTAACTACCTCTCAGTAACCTATATCAGCTTACGTTAGCACTAAGCACAGGACCTTTTAGAAGATTACTAAGTACCACTCAGTAACCTATATCAGCTTACGTTAGCACTAAACGCAGAACCTTTTAGTTAATTACTAACTACCACTTAGTAACCTATATCAACTTACGTTAGTACTAAGCACAGGGCCTTTTAGTTAATTACTAACTACCACTTAGTAACCTATATCAACTTACGTTAGTACTAAGCACAGGGCCTTTTAGAAGATTACTAACTACCACTCAGTAACCTATATCAGCTTACGTTAGCACTAAACGCAGAACCTTTTAGTTAATTACTAACTACCACTTAGTAACCTATATCAGCTTACGTTAGTACTAAGCACAGAAACTTTTAGAACATTACTAACTACCACTCAGTAACCTATATCAGCTTACATTAGCACTAAGCACAGAACCTTTTAGTTAATTACTAACTACCACTTAGTAACCTATATCAACTTACGTTAGTACTAAGCACAGGGCCTTTTAGAAAATTACTAACTACCACTCAGTAACCTATATCAGCTTACGTTAGCACTAAGCACAGGACCTTTTAGTAAATTACTAACTACCACTCAGCAACCTGTCTCAGCCTACGTTAGCACTAAGCACAGGACCTTTTAGTAAATTACTAACTACCACTCAGTATCCTGTCTCAGCCTACGTTAGCACTTAGCACAGGACCTTATAGTAAATAACTAACTATTTCTCAGTATCCTGTCTCAGCCTATGTTAGCACTTAGCACAGGACCTTATAGTAAATTACTAACTATTTCTCAGTATCCTGTCTCAGCCTATGTTAGCACTTAGCACAGGACCTTATAGTAAATAACTAACTATATCTTAGTATCCTGTCTCAGCCTATGTTAGCACCCAGCACTAGACCTTAGAGTAAATTACTAACTACCACTCAGTATCCTGTCTCAGCCTACGTTAGCACTTAGCACAGGACCTTATAGTAAATAACTAACTATTTCTCAGTATCCTGTCTCAGCCTATGTTAGCATTTAGCACAGGACCTTATAGTAAATAACTAACTATTTCTCAGTATCCTGTCTCAGCCTATGTTAGCACTTAGCACAGGACCTTATAGTAAATTACTAACTATTTCCCAGTATCCTGTCTCAGCCTATGTTAGCACTTAGCACAGGACCTTATAGTAAATAACTAACTATTTCTCAGTATCCTGTCTCAGCCTATGTTAGCACCCAGCACAGGACCTTATAGTAAATAACTAACTATTTCTCAGAATCCTGTCTCAGCCTATGTTAGCACCCAGCACTAGACCTTAGATTAAATTACTAACTACCACTTAGTGTTCTGCCTTATGCTTTGTAACACTTTGCCTTACAGTAGACTTCCTATTACCATTTAGTAATATAACTAGCATACGTTCTAGACAGTGCCAGGACAGAAAAATGAGATAAAAATGTTCAAGATATAATTTTATTGTAACCATATTGTACAAATAAGTGGGTGTTTTAAATGTTTGAAACTCAACTGTTTTGTAACGGCTATCGCTTTTGAATTGTAGTTTGCGGCATTCTCCTTTGATTGATCACTAAACTAAAATAGTGTGTATTTTACCTGTTTCATACATTGACATTGTTCAACTGGCTCCTTGTGAACAGTTTTTGCATAAGAATAGCAGGACTCAGTACATCTTAAAATTGATGTGTATATAAAGTAATTATGTATGAAGTTTGGCTTTTACTTATATGGTTACAATAAAAATAAGCTATTCTTGAACTTGCTCATATTATTAAAATTGTTGAAACTTTCGATCACCACTATTTTGCTTAGGATAAACTTTTTGACGTCTAATCTGTGGCATGATGTTCTACTAATTAAGATCTTTAAAATGTTATGCACATCAAGCTATTATTACATTTAAGATTGTCCACCGACTCTTTGTGGGCCATCCCCTAAGTTGGTGAAGAGCTACTTAGGTTGATATTAAAGTTGGTGATTGCAAAAAAAAGTTTAATTTTATTGTCTATGTCACTGTACAAAGTTTGTATGTTTACTAGTACAGAAGATATTAGACCGTTCTAAGACTTTTCAACATCCCTGTATATCCACATTGAGCATCACATTCAATTTACTCTTATTAATTCAGTAAAAACGTCACACAAGACAAATTTATTACAATATAAGCACAAAATGCACAAATATATTACAGTACAAGTACAAAATGCACAAATATTATGGTGATCGATTTTGGTGAACCACGCTCACCTTCCTCAGACCAGAGAGAGGGATTCACAAACGAATCGTATTTGTGCATTTTGTACTTATATTGTAATACATTTGTGGTTTTGTGCTTATACTGTAATAAATGTGTATTGTGTGACGTTTACTTGTACTATATATGTACCAACATGTGTTATGCTAATTAAAAAACAATCTTATTAATTATCGATCACCAATGTCCAATTCAGTTCGTTTCTCATGACATCTTCCAATAAATGTAACTTTTAGCTTAAATATATTTATTAATATTTACTTCAATACATTTTTAATATATAAGCTACAATAATTGTTCATAAATCTGACTATTTGCGAAAATAATATTAAATGCTAATAATTAATCAACGCTTTGAAATACGCAGATAACCTCACTTATGTTGTACATTTAACATTAATCGTGAGATAAGGAAAAAATTAAGAAATATTATTTACGAATCAATGCTTTTATATAATCACTTATTAAAGATTGTATTAAATTAATGAATTATAAAACATTCTCCTGGAAATGGAAACTATTACGTGACGAACTAAAGAAATTCAATAATATATTTTAAATTACACAAAGTAATTAATAAGTAAGTAATATTGTAGTTAATATTGTAAGTTGTACTAACAAAATACTATAAAAGCCGAATCATTATGTAATATACCAAAACCATTACAAATTAAAAAACACACCTAAATTATTTTTTTTTTAATATCACTCGTCAGTTCATATGTGCTTTCAGGCCTGTGTGTGACCTTCATTCAACAAGTAACGTACCAACTGTTAGCTCAGTTGGGAATTCGAAACTTGGACCTTGGCGTCTGCACTACGAATCCTTATCCACTAAGCCAACATGATAGAAAATTATAATAGTCTAGCTTTCAAGCCTTAACTTCATGTGTTAGACGCTTTGTGTTAAAATTATTGTTTTAGCTAATTTTAATAAATTATTTGTAAATATTTTATTTTAGTATTCAAAACGTAACATATTTATACCACATACTTACTTAGTTGTATACCACATAGACGTTGTATTAACAGTAAAATTTGTGATTGAATAAGGCTTTAAAAACAATACTCAGCCCTTTCTGTACCACAGAAACACTGGGGAAGGTCAAATATTTATTAGTTCCGGCTAGCTTTTTTATATAAAATACGATTTATATTCAAACGCCAAAAAGACAAAGAATTTCCCCTTTGTTTATATAAATCCCTTACATTGTGTTTTGTTGAAGTAATAAATGTATGAAATAATTATTTTATGTTTTATGTTTGACTAGTTTATCGTTTCAAGACGCTCTCTTTCTTTGGATTTGTCCAGGTTTTATGGTAGTGGTTAGGTAATTTACTCTGTGATTTGGTTTTGTTTATTTAAGAATACAGTTCAGGGTAATCACAAGGCATGCATTTTGGACGTTTTGTTATTGATTAAAATACGTTTCGTGTGAAGTCCAACTTTATGTTGACAAAGGTAATATTTATCAAACGAAGGCTGATACAAGATTCCATTTTCATATACAATAATGCAAAACATAACTACATGCCACCGAACCTCAGTGAAGCAATCTTAGTTTATTCCAACAGTTTAGGAGGGAGGATCATCAAAGCGGAAGTTATTTTTAAAGAGATGTAGGACGCTGAGTTTAAAGTATATCGTAATTTTATTTTACCAAGGACTTGGAAAAATAATATAGATTCAAGGTAAAAGCAATTAATTTGTTATGGATGTGGCAAGAGGTTGAGGCTTTATCAGAGCCTTCCATTATATGGTTTGACAGCTCAATTTCCAGAGACGCCAAAGAGTCGATCTTCTTTCACAGAAATACAGGGAGTGTAACTAAAATACTGAGTGTATTGTTTTAATTAATTAAAAATAAACATTCTGTATCGGATGTATAATTTTAACTCAGTTTAAAAACATGAATATTAGCTGTTTAAAAGTACATAAAAAAAGAGTTACTTATGTTTAGTATATTGTAGTTAACATTTTGAAATAGCCGGTAAATATCAAAACAAGTACTAAAACTGATTGATCATAATTTATGATGAAGTATAACGCTTTGTACGGTGTTAATTTGCAAAATGTCTCTTTTTAGGCTCTAAATACGTTCTAAAAACACATTTATAATAGTTTATTTCCAATAACTACTATACTAGTTACCATAACTAGAATATATATTTTGAGACAGATAATAATTGGAGATTTAAAGACCATATAGATTGTGTCATTAAAAAACTAAGTTCTGGTGTATTTGTGTTAAAACGTCTCTCTTTAACTCTGGACACATCTGCCCTATTAGCCGTATATTGTGTTTTAATTTATCCTCGTCTTAGTTATGGCATTGAGATTTGGGGCTACGAGAATCAAAGAACAGATCTCGGGTTTAAACTTCAAAAAAGAGCTATTAGAGCCATTTTCCATCTTACTCGTAGAACATCCTGCAAACCATACTTCAAAGAAAGTAAAATTTTGACTTTTTCTTCTATTTACATAAAAAGATCAGTACTTTTTGTTAGAAATAATATGCATACCTTTCAGACACTCCAGAACGACCACAAATACAATCTTCGCCCTAACCATAACATCAATGTTCCTTCACATAAAACATCTTTCTATGAAAGACATTTGGTGTGTAATGGTTCCAAGCTTTACAATTCGCTACCGGATTCTCCAAAGGCCGAGAGTATTGAGCCAAGGTTTGAAAAACAGATTAATGAGTTGTTGCTGCAGGGCCGTCACTACAGCGTTGGGGAATTCTCAAATAACTTTCCCTATATTTCCTACAACCATATGCTATTAAAAACTATATGTCAGTATTATTTAAGGTTATTTGTATTCAAAGTATTTTTAAATAGCCCATTATATGTTTTGGATCAAATGTACGATTATAATGACGCTATTATGTGGCTTGTTTGGCTGTTTGAATAAAGATTATTTTCTTTCCTTCTTTCTGGTGACAACCACGTAAAGTTGCTCTGTACATTATTTACAAAGTAACCAGACGTTTGGCCCATATTCATGTTGCATACTCAGTGGTATCTCTGAGACTGAATCGGTAAATGATATTCCAGCTTTTATAACAGGTGGGGACTAATGTGCAGGTAGGCTACGCTGGAGAGGGAGGGAGGCAAGACCCACGTGACCTACAGCTATTGGCTGAAGAAATCAACATGGCTGACTCTGCAATTTAATTTTAATTCACATAAAATTGGTTGTCATGTGTTTGGAAACCGTATACTTTCATCCTTATTAAAATTATTTCTTCTTTTGTATATTTCTATAGCTTACCTTAAGATTCTCAGGTAATAATGTGGGATGTTGGCAAAAAATTTATTTTGGCCAAACAAAAATCCACGATTAGTTTTTGCGCTATATCTTCTTCTTCTTATATGATTTGCCGGTGAGTAACAATGAAGTTTGAACACCAAGTGACACCTAAAAGCAGTGGTCCACCCATTATGCAACTGCAGACTTTTACGTATCTTCATTCTTAGTATGCCTTACATGTTCTTTACACCTTGTGGAAATTAATTTCTTGTAGACTCCTATGTAGACTGACCCACAACTACAAGGTATTTCATAGATAATGCAGTTTTATGTTTTACTGGTCTCATAAAATTCTTCACTTTATTAGTTGGCTTGATCCCTGCCCATGGCATGGAAAGGTTACCTTGAATATTCCCAAACTGAATATTCCCAAACTGAATATTCCCAAACTGAATATTCCCAAACTGACCAATCAGAGACCTTATTACCATTCACCATACGAATATTTAAGTCCAATGCATATTAATAAAAATGTAGGCGTAATATGCGAAGAAGGAACAAAATCAAAATTTTTTATTGCATATAAAAGTTTATATAAACGTGTTTTTCAAATAATGGTTTCATTTTTAATAACCATTACCTCTGTAGGTAATGGTTTCATTAGGAAAACGCAATTTCAATAAAACTAAAATTTCTTTACATGCCGGTGTAAACATGCCCAGAAATTTAAGTACAAAACTACACGATCTATATTTTACAATCTTACTTAAACATGAGTTACTGAATTGCTATGGTGCCATATTTATACATTTTTTTGTGTTACAAATAGAAATACCAATAAATGCTTGAGTACTCTTTTATTATGGCATTACCCATTGTAAAATAAGAGAACCTGTGTAAATTTTCCGAAAACCTGTCAATCCTCACATCGAATGACTTTGTTTACACTGATTGACGCGTTCCATTGATGAAGTTGATTGCTTTCATGCTAACACCATATTGTCCACTAACCTTAATCCCTATGCTATCCGTTATAATAGGCATGGTATATAAATACGTCATTCAAGATTATTTTTGATATTATAAACAAAAATAGAAAGAGAACATGTTAATACATACACTTAAAAAAAAATCAAATTTTTTACTTTAAATGAAAAAAATAGTATTTTATATTAAAATTATTCAAAAACCACGGACTATAGGTTGATTAATACTTTTTGATACTACCGTGACATAATCTGTTTTAGTTAACAATTATATTAATTTAACAATTCAAATGTTACTACCGAATTACAATCCAATTAGCGTGTTTATAATACTGTAAGTAATATGGTATAACATTTATTGGGTTAAAAGTTACATGTTTAGTTTCTATAATATTAAATACAGATTTAAATAAACATTTATATAACAGTCTGAAAGGCCAACAATTAGAACTTGTCAGATTGTATTATGACCACTACTTAAATAATGCACAGAACTAACATACAATCTGTATACAAACAGTTGACAATCATTTTTATTTACCACCGATTTTAAGGAAACCAAACTGACATTAGATGCCTTATAAACTAAGACTGTCACAAACAAATTTCTTATAACAATGCATTTATATACTATTCTTTTGATATCTTGATCAGGTACTTATTTATGTGATGAATGAAACAGTAGGAAAAAGGCCCTTCGAAAATGACACAAAATATATAGAAATTTGTAACTACATACATTTTAAATACTATTGGATTTTTCTATTAATTTAAGAATTTTTATATCTGATCCAGCCAAGTACAAAAATAAATGTACTTATACTTTTTACTTTCAATGGAGATCAGATTTTTTTTAAAGTATGCATGAATTTAAAAATAGTTGTAACATAAATGTTAAGGGTACATATTTAAAGAAGGGTTTCTCTAGTCCATGGATATAGTTCCGAAAGTTTAAATATATTTAAATAGTGTAAGTAGAATGTGGTGTACAAGTACAACTCAACCAGTGAACACTTTTTAGGTTTAGCGAAGACAAACGTACGGAAGCTGGACAATAATAATTTTACATAAATATATTTTTAGTTTATTATCTATGAGACACTAAAGGCGTTTATTATACGCACTGATTTCAGTAATAGGCTCTATACATACGGTTTCAGGACTAAAAAGAAAACTATTTACCAGCGAACTATTATTTTTAATTTACAAATGCCTCTTGAATATGTGCACTTTTATGCTTAAGGTGTCCGTTTCCCAAATTGGCAAGTCACAACTGGAAAGTCTACAACCCTAGAGTTAGACATGCAATGTAACTATCAGCCGGCTAAAACATCCTGCTGTATTCCATGTTTGCTGTTATGATGAGTTACAATGAAATATCACAATACAGAGTCAAATCTTATGAACTATATTTTGATAATATGTGATTTTTTAACTAAATTCGTCAATAATGAAATTAAGCTTCAGATACTAAGATGGAAGAAAATCATAAAAATACAAATTTTTTACGGAAACAAACTTGCAGTCCACAATAACAGTTATTCGTATATCCCACAACATATGAATTTATATTTGTGATCATTAATGTTGGGTGTATCGTTGAAAAAAAACCCACAATTCTGGCGTAGAACGAAACTACCCCTTTAAACCATTCAAACAATATAAAATAAAGATCAATAATTACATGAAAAGGTTAGTAAATAAATCGTACACATAATACTATTGATACATTTAATTAGACAAGAAATAAACTTTAACTTGATACTTATAATGTAAAAAAATACATTTTATCATACATAATATATTTTCTACGATTTACAGTGTACGAAAACCTTTAAAAATGTTAAACCTTTCGTTTAAAATATTTTATGACTATAATACAGAAGTTATGTGGTTTAATATGTACTTGTGGTGAACGTTGTGGAATGAGTGACGTTAATTATGAGCTCATTAAATCTTGCAAAGCACCACTTAATTAAAAACTGCAACTCTTCATCAAGCTACAAAGAGTATAATTAATGTTATGCCTTGTGTATATTTTGCATCGCTCTGAAATTATTGGTTAAGACAGTTTTTACATGACATAAATTATAAGGATGCTCAAGGTATACATCACTCTTTATTACAAACACTGTCAGATATACGTAAAGGTGTAAGTTACACAAAATGATGAATTTATTGTTAACTTAGTGCGCTAAATAAAATAAAAAATAAAAACACTATTTTTCTTTCAGAATAAACAGTAAAGATTTTACTATGAGTTTAGTATAATTGTATTTTAGATAATTGTATAATATTATCTAAACATGTACTTACTCTCTAAAGAAAGTCTTTGAGTAGGTTGCTTGTCTCTATCTAGAGATGTGTAAGCGAAAACTGTTTCCAATTTGGTGAGGAGACTCATGCTAAATCCACAAATGGATATTTGGAATTCAGCTGTAGAAGTGCTGCATAAGTGCTGTGTTAGTAAGTAATATTGAATGCTTACAATCGATAACTTCTTCGTCTAGTAGTTTTATCTTCCTAGAACAAAGATTGAATAATAAAACTATTGACTACAGGGTGTTTTTTAATGCAGTCTTCCCCATATGTTTTTCTTCATTATATAATAAAAGGGATATTTATCCACGCCAATCATTATACATATACCAAAACTATCTTTTGTGAAATTCAAGACCTTTGGGAGTCATTTCAAGTCCAAATGGTACTAACCTAACCTAACCTAACGTAGCTGTAAGAAACACTAATAGATCTCATATCTGGATCTGGATTTTACATAGCAACAATGTTATGAGGTATTGTATTATATTGTAATGAATCTTTCTACTTTTTTAAATTTACGAAGTCTTAATTACAATGGAAATTTGAGAGCTGTCACGTCTTTTCAATTTCAATTGTGTTTTTTCTTTTGACAAGTAAAAGCTGTTCTTATATAAAGGATTAGGATATTCTAACCCATATACAATACACCCATCTTTAAATTTTTAACCTAATTAGCAAAGTCAAAATACAAATATGACATTATTTTGTATTGTTTTCATTCAATTGGAAACTAGCAAATTGATTGTCTAGGAAAAGAATATTTATCCCTACATTTTACCAAAAAATGCTTGTTGCTTTTTTTTGTAATGACCAGAAATAAATTATTTAATTATGTATTACAATATATTAATTATAGGCATTTTTGTTTATATAAATACCACTGATATAACTATATTATACTCGGTATTGTATAGCGTAAGTCAATATTTGAATTCTGCTGAAGATTAACACATATTTTACTTCGTTCTAAGTCAGAATGTTTTCTTATAATTTAAAAAAGATTTTCACTAAGATTTCTTGTATATGCTAATAATCTGGTTAGGTGTAAGTGTAAGGCATTTGTTTTAAATCATAATTTACAAATAAACACAAACGATGGTCACAAGGCACTTTTTAATTGATGTAAGTTATCATAGTAAATAAAATTTTCTGCGTAGTCAGCTAGAGTGTCTGCCAAGTAACCATATTTTTAACTCAATACAAGTCTCCCAGACATTTCAGAAGTTTTGAAAGACAATAAAACCAGTCCAATAAAATACATTAACATTTAAACAGTAAAGTCTAAGACAGTTTGTTACCTGGCTTAAAAATTCGCTGTGTTCGTGTTTTATTTTCTGCGATGTTACAATCACCGTTCGTATATTTATATAAAGTTGCATCTACAAACTAATCAATTTAAAATTGGTCATCATTACTGAAATAACACGCAAAAATAATTTCTATTATTTTAAAATTTACAGGATCACATGAAAAGTATTTAAATTTGTAATAAGGCATTACTACTTTAATACAGGAAATGGAGTAACTATTTATATATTACATTTATTTAGCGTGTATATTACATATGTCCATGGCTACTATTTTTGCCTCGACTTGTACTAAATAACACTCTATTTGCTAAAATATCTTATAAAGTAACTAAAATTAAAATTTTACACTAAATAAATTGAGCAGTGTAAAAATAAGCCAATTAAGATAAATCCATTATTTCATAATAGTAAATTACCTAATATGTAAATATTAGGTAATTCATACTTCTCAACTTCATATGCCTATTTTATGGGCCTTTCCAAAATAAAACCGTAATGTAAGTAATTTTCCACATATATTTTTAGCTATTGAAGGTTTAAATATTGTTTGGTAATTTTTGTAGAGTAATCTTTTAACTTACCTTTAGGCAAGACAATTAGCAAACAGGACCGTACAAATTTTACATGGTTTGTTGCAGAAAATTTTAAAACTTTTTAGTTTTTGAAGTTACGTCGTATATCAGGCAGTATACTGTTATAAGAAAAGTAAGTTGAAATAAGAACATATTGTTGACAATTTATTTTAAGGAACTCTTACATAACATGGACAGAACTAGTTATAATTGTTTGTATAGTGAATAATATTTACTATCAATGGTTCACTTCAAATTATTTGGTTGTACCTGATTCAATGGTAACGATAAGCGTTTTCAAGTTGTAATTAATGGTATTTAGTGAGAAGTTTCGTCTTCTCAACTGGAAAGCAGTACGTAGAGGTGGGTTTCGGGATTTTAAGCGACCGTTTTAACGTGAGAGATCCTGTATATTGGGGAGGTGCGTGGCATTCAGGAGGTGCAAGAATCCTTTGACTAGTGCCTTCTGATGTCTTATCTCTGGAGGAGCTATAGCACCGGAAGTCAAGGAAGTGGAATTAACATGAGAGTACCACTAATAGCTCTCATGGTCATATTAAGGCTATCGAAAAGATATTTCCTAACGACCGAGGTATACTTTTATTAGCCTGGCACTAAGCAATGACTCCAAAAGTGGCAAAAGAAAGGGACATGGAAGGAGGTTGCAGAACTTAAACAACAAATCTTTGTTACGGTTATGATCACAAATTATGATCATACTGTATCATAATATGATGTAACATCAATAATATCTGCAGATGTTTTAAACTTCTTTTCAAACCCAATCTCGATAAATGATGTCAGTGCTAAAATGTGGACGCAAAAATGTCGGCCAGGGTGAAAATCAGCCTGATCAACTGAAACATTACAATAAAGAATAGGTATTATTCAACCGTGTAGCAGCCTTTCTAGCAATGCATAACAAACACTAAGAAGAGATATGGGTCGATAACTTTCCACTAGTTAAGGAGCTTTGCCAGGCCTCAGAAGCTACTACTTTGATCGCTTGAATGTTTTTGGCAGATTGCGTGTAGCTAACAATCTTTTAAGACATTGTTTCACTTTGCTATCAGCATGCAACAGAAATTCCTGAAAGATACCGTCATAACCGACTGCTTTCCCTGCTGGTATAGCGGAAATCACCCTGTCTATCTCTTCTTCCGTGACATTTCTGGAAACTTTCAGGGGTGCCATTTGACTCAGTTTTATTTCATTCAACTTGTAAAGCATATATTTGTCAAAAGGGTTGCAGGTTGACTTTGTGTCTATTCTTTTCGCTATATTAGAGGCCTTCGGCTGGATCACTTCTCTTTGATTTGTAGATTTACCAGTAGAGAGTTTCCTTAAGTGACCATGCTTTACAACTGCTATAGGTATAGTTTATATTTTCAGTGGTTAGGGTTCTTCTGATTATTAACTGTTCCTTAGTATACCATTAATGGCTATATTTTAACTCACGTGTATTATCAGTTAATCTGCCCACTATATAACTAGACCTATAAAATCTAAAATAATTCAATAAAATATTTCAAATATTTGCTTCTAAATAATTTGATACGTCTTATTCGGACCTTATGTATATACTAAAGTTGGTTATATACCCTATATTAGTAGTTTTTAATGGAGTTAAAAACATATTACATATAAGCTAATCTATTTTATGACCTTAACAAAACTTTTTCATACATACAGATATGATTGTAACTATGTATGATTGTAAAATGTATTGTAACTACTGGCGTAATTGCAGACAAGTAGGCTATACAATTAGTTAAATAATTTATTTATATTAAAAGTAATTTTTTTTATAAAGGTAAAATTAATTTTATTGCAAAGTTTCAGAAATTTGTTCACAACTAAATATAGGTTCCATATATATTTAAATAGTTATTATATTTGTTGAAAATTGTCTATTTGAAATTCAGTATATCACATAACATGTATTCTTTTATGTTTTAAAGATTATCTTTACAGAAAATCTAATGCCCATAGAGTTTTTTTTTTTTTTTTGAAAACTGTTTTATAATTGTAATTTTGATGGCCTATTCTGAGACTACACCCAAATATGTAATAAAACTTCTCAACAAAGTTCATTATTATATTTAAATCAGCAATATACTGATGTATACAATAAATGTATGTGATAATATATTAGTGGCCTGACGTCAAATTACTTACAATTACTAGAATGTTTATTAATCATCAATAAATAAGCATACAAGACATAATGATATTGAAATCAGTATGGTAGACTTTTAATCATTAAAATGCACCATATATATATATATATTTTTTACTACTATATTTGTCAGTAGACTTTATATTTGAAATATGTTCTATCCGTGTCTCTCTCTAATTTATGAGAAGTTTGCAGGGATAAGAAAATTAGTCTCAAATCCAATGAAAAGCATTAGCATTTATATGGAAACTACAAGGACAGTTTGCAAATCCTGCTTGAGGTCTTGCAGCTTTTATTTTGTTGATTTTACTAATAGATTCTATAATTAATACATCGATTTAAACAAGTTATTTTATTTACGCAATAAAGTGTTTGCCTTACATTGATTATTGAAAATAATTAGTAAAGTATGATGTTCTATAACATCTTAATTGTTAATCAAGTTAATGTTTAGTTAAATTCAGCTACGGCTTTAAAGTATTTTTGGATGGTTCTACGTACTTTTGTTTAGTTTTAGGTGATCTTAAGGCATACTTAGATTTTTTTATCTTAAAAACAAAATACAGAATAGGTGATCGCGTAAATAGTTTGCAATTCTTTTCTAAGAACATTCTGAAAGAAAATTTTGTTTTAAACAGATTATGTAGTATTATTAACTCTTCCTACATGTAATAGCCTAATGAATGTTTGAACTTGGCGTAAGCCTACTTAAAGCACATTTGAGTGCTCCTCTGACGAACATTGTTGCCAATAGTACCGATTTTTACATACAGAAAGTATTTACTTGTTTATGTAGAAGTCCCTTTTACAGACAATTTTAATTGGTTTCAATAATAATACAGTGGAACATTATATAAACATTGTGATAATAACAACCAGTAAACAATAATAAAAACAAACATAAAAGATAATAGAAACAGTAGGAAAGTCAATGATCATAATATTTACTTACATTAAAATGTACGATAGCAAAACCATTATAAAATAAGTTTATCTAATTTTCTGAAACGTGGCATAAATGCAAGATGTGAAGGTGTTGCTCTAGTTTTGGTTAGCTTACACGTTGAACTATTGCCCGTAGATTTACCAAATTCATCAGTTTGAAAGATATAATTGCTACTCAGCAAAAATATAGGAGCACAAAATAACAGGTTTTTCTCTATATTAAGCAAGTAGTCAAAGTCATTTTATATTTTTATTATTATTTAAAGGCGTTATTATATTATGTGGTGACGTATTTTATTATAATTTTACTTGAAATGTGAAAGTTATGTAGTTTAAATGTCCAATAGTTGATCCGGAGAATGTCTATTGTTACATGCTTTCCAAAGTTCCATACAAGCTAGTATTAAGATATAAACATTGGAGAAAAGACTTACGTGTCGACCAAATCATTCAAAACATGATTTGACCACCTGAAAATATTTGCTTAACTTGACATATATTTTGTGTCATAATAAGGACCGTACAAATTTTACATGGTTTGTTGCAGGACATTTTAAAAATATGTAGTTTTTTAAGTTACGTCATATATCAGGCAGTATATTGACATAGGAAAAGGAAGTTGAAATAAGAACATATTGTTGAAAATTTATTTTAACGAACACTTACATAACATGGACAGAACTAGTTATAATTGTTTGTATAGTAAATAATATTTACTGTCAATGGTTCACTTCAAATTATTTGGTCGTACCTGATTCAATAGTAACGATAAGCGTTTTCAAGTTGTAATTAATGGTATTGGGTGAGAAGTTTCGTCTGCTCAACTGGAAAGAAGTACGTAGAGGTGGGTTTCGGGATTTTAAGCGACCATTTTAACATGAAAGATCCTGTATACTGGGGAGGTGTGGGAATCCTTTGACTAGTGCCTTCTGATGTCTTATCTCTGGAGGAGCTATATTGCATAGCACCGGAAGTCAAGGAAGTGGAATTACATGAGAATACCACTAATAGCTCTCATGGTCATATTAAGGCTATCGAAAAGATATTTCTTCACGACCGAGGTATACTTTTATTAGCCTGGCACTAAGCAATGACTCCAAAAGTGGCAAAAGAAAGGGACATGGAAGGAGGTTGCAGAACTTAAACAACAAATCATTGTTACGGTTATGATCACAAATTATGATCATACTGTATCATAATATGATGTAACATCAATAATATCTGCAGATGTTTTAAACTTCTTTTCAAACCCAATCTCGATAAATGATGTCAGTGCTAAAATGTGGACGCAAAAATGTCGGCCAGGGTGAAAATCAGCCTGCTCAAATAAAGAATAGGTATTATTCAACTCTGTAGCAGCCTTTCTAGCAATGCATAACAGACACTATGAAGAGATGTGGGTCGATATCTTTCCACTAGTTAAGGAGCTTTGCCAGGCCTCAGAAGCTACTACTTTAATCGCTTGAATGTTTTTGGCAGATTGCCTGTAGGTAACATTCTTTGATGACATTTTTCACTTTGCTACCAGCATGCAACAGAAATTCCTGAAAGATACCGTCAAAACCTACTGCTTTCCCTGCTAGTATAGCGGAAATCACCCTGTCTATCTCTTCTTCCGTGACATTTCTGGAAACTTTCAGGGGTGCCATTTGACTCTGTTTTATTTCATTCAACTTGTAAAGCATATATTTGTCAAAAGGGTTGCAGGTTGACTTTGTGACTATTCTTTTCGCTATATTAGAGGCCTTCGGCTGGAGCACTTCTCTTTGATTTGTAGATTTACCAGTAGAGAGTTTCCTTAAGTGACCATGCTTTACAACTTCTATGGGTATAGTTTATATTTTCAGCGGTAATTACCTAGGAATAGACTTTCTGATTATTAACTATTCCTTGATATACCAATAATGGCTATATTTTTACTCACGTGTATTATCAGTTAATCTGCCCACTATATAACTAGCCCTATAAAATCTAGAATAATTCAGTTAAATATTTCAAAGATTTGCTTCAAAATAGTCTGGTACATCTTAATCAGACCTTATGTAGATACTAAAGTTGGTTATATACCCTATATTAGTAGTTTTTAATGGAGTTAAAAACATATTACATATAAGCTAATCTATTTTATGACCTTAACAAAACTTTTTCACACATACAGATATGATTGTAACTATGTATGATTGTAAAATGTATTGTAACTACTGGCGTAATTGCAGACAAGTAGGCTATACAATTAGTTAAATAATTTATTTATATTGAAAGTAATTTTTTTTATAAAGGTAAAATTAATTTTATTGCAAAGTTTCAGAAATTTGTTCACAACTAAATACAGGTTCCATATATATTTAAATAGTTATTATATTTGTTGAAAATTGTCTATTTGAAATTCAGTATATCACATAACATGTATTCTTTTAGGTTTTAAAGATTATCTTTACAGAAAATCCAATGCCCATAGAGTTTTTTTTTTTGGAAAACTGTTTTATAATTGTAATTTCGATAGCCTCTTCTGAGACTACACCCAAATACGTAATAAAAGTTTTCAACAAAGTTCATTATTATATTTAAAACAGCAATATACTGATGTATACAGTAAATGTACGTGATTATATATTAGTGGTCTGACCTGCAAATTACTTACAATGATTAGAATGTTTATTAATCATCATAAATAAGCAGACAAGACCTAATGATATTGAAATCAGTATGGTAGACTTTTAATAATTAAAACACACCATATATATATATATATATATATATATATATATATATATATATATATATATTTTACTACAATATTTGCCAGTAGAATTTATATTTGAAATATGTTCTATCCGTGTCTCTCTCTAATTTATGAGAAGTTTGCAGGGATAAGAAAATTAGCCTCAAATCCAATGAAAAGCATTAGCATTTAAATGGAAACTACAAGGACAGTTTGCAAATCCTGCTTGAGGTCTTTCAGCTTTTATTTTGTTGATTTTATTAAAAGAGTCTATAATTAATACATCGATTTTAACAAGTTATTTTATTTACGCAATACATTGATTTTTTGCCTTACATTGATTATTGAAAATAATTAGTAAAGTTGGTTGTTCTATAACAACTTAATTATTAATAAAGTAAGTGTTTCTACGTCCTTAACGTATTTTTGGATGGTTCTACGTACTTTTGTTTTGTTTTAGGTGCTCTTAAGGCATACTTAGATTTTTTTATTTTAAAAACAAAATAAAGATTAGGTGATCACGTAAATAGTTTGCAATTCTTTTCTAAGAACATTCTGAAAATAAATTTTGTATTCAAACAGATTATGTAGTATTATTAACTCTTCCTACATTTTATAATATTACAAAGTTTATCATACATTAGAGAAAGACATGGATACAACATATTTCAAATATAAAGTTTGCTCACAAATATTGTAGTAAAAAAATGGCCTAATGAATGGTTGAACTCGATGTGAGCGTACTTAAAGCACATTTGAGTGCTCCTCTGACGCACATTGTTGCCAATAGTACCGATTTTTACATACATACAGTATTTACTTGTTTATGTAGAAATCCCTTTTACAGGCAATTTTAATTGGTTTCAATAGTAATACAGTGCAACATTATATAAACATTGTGATAGTAACAAACTGTAAACAATAATAAAAACAAACATAAAAGATAATAGAAGCAGTAGGAAAGTCAATGATCATAATATGTTTACTTACATTACAATTTACGATAACAAAACCATTATAAAATAAGTTTATCTAATTTACTGAAACGTGGCATAAATGCAAGATGTGAAGAGGTGTTGCTCTAGTTTTGGTTAGCTTACACGTTAAACCATTGCCCGTAGATTTACCAAACTCATCAGTTTGAAAGATATAATTGCTACTCAGCAAAAATATAAGAGCATAAAATAACAGGTTTTTCTCTATATTAAGCAAGTAGTCACAGTCATTTTATATTTTTATTATTATTTAAAGGCGTTATTATATTATGTGGTGACGTATTTCCAGTAGTTGATCCGTAGAATGTCTATTGTTACATTCTTTCCAAAGTTCCATAGTATTAAGAAATGAACATTGGAGAAAAGACTTACGTGTCGACCAGATCATTCAAAACATGATCTGACCACCTGAAAATATTTGCTTAACTTGACACATATTTTTGTGCTGTATAAAAGGAAATAAATGAAACTAAAAAAAAAGATTTTAGAGCAATTGGTACATTAACGAACGATTATAGAATCTGACTTCACTGTACATAAATTGAAAATCAAACTAGTGACATTTATACATGCTGAAATACCATAATAGTTGTATTGAATACATCTGCAAACTAAGTTGTCCAGGTTACAGTGATTGGAACTCTATCAATTACACCAGTTAAATGAGTGTAGAACACTGGCATCTCTACTCACATAAAGGACGTACATCGTACGGTTGGTGGAGGTGCTGAGTGTTGGTAGAACTGAGGCAAAAATCTCGTAATATCAACGAGTAATAGACGAGGTGTAAATGATAAATGTTTTTCGGTCTGTTTCAATGATCAAGGAATAATAAATATAGAAATATGTTAAAACTGAGTAATTAATAGTTAGATTGTTATATAGTCATATTTTACTTTAATATTCTTGCAGCCCTAATTTAGTTTGACACTTGAAACATATATAATTAATTTAAAACTGATACCATCAATGTATATAATCTTTATTGCAAATGGAAATTGACAGTTTATTATAAATGAACTACAACTCATTTATTATAAAATGAAATAAACATTAACTGTAATTTATTGTAATAGTGTTAAAACGTACAAAACAGTTGAAAACACCAATAAAACATGTTGTTTGTAAAACTATAAATAGGCACGTTTATTTTATTTAATTCACATTAACTCATTAGTAATAAAGATTGCTATATTTACATATAAAGTTATCAATTACTAGAAAAAAATTTAATCATTCTATCCCTATTTTTACATATGAGACACTGACACAACGTTGTGCGTATTTTAAGGTTAATATGAATGATGATATGAGTGTAGGATGAGTGTGGATGATTGTAGTCTAGTTACTAACTGAGTTCAACAGCCATGGCAACTAGAGGACCTAACGTGGAATCCAACACGGTCTGATTTTAAGGTAATTGAATAGCCTGATACTCAGTTATCTCCCCCACACAACATCCGTTCAATGACTACCACCCAACATGGACAACCCAGATTTCTCTAGTAGTGTCCATGCCGATAACATCCATTGAGCGGACGCCATGTCAGTATTAAGAGGGCCGAGCATCTAACCTATCGCCTACAATCTCCCCTACACTTTGTCCCCAAGTAGCTGGGTTACAGCACTACGTTACTAGTGCCTACAATCTCCCCTACATTTTGTCCCCAAGTAGCTGGGTTACAGCACTGTGCTACCAGTGCCGACATATATTTTTAATTATGCCTAAATAGTTCATTTTCAAGTTGTGAGATATGTTTCTATATTTTTCATTCTATAGATTTATATTTTTACTTTTTATTTTATACCTGTTGTTTTTAGATGACCATTTGTAATTTAATTTAAAACGTGGATCTTTGTTCCAAATTCTTGTAGGTCTCTAAAGGGAAATATAAATAAGACGCAAAGAATATACTGCTGTATACTGTAGCTAAAGCAATATAAAAACCTAAACCCGGAGAGACTTAGACCTTGTCCGTTGGCTACTCTTTGGACGTACGACAAAAGTTATCCAATAAGGCTTCTTTGTGAGACAGCACTGTTCAATTGTTCACCTGCTACCTTTCTTGAACATATTACATTGTCTAAACTGGGCTACTCTGTTCTTCCTGTGACAGTCCACCAGGGTTTACGTTTGATCGGATCGAAATAAGTTTATTCAATATGTTTTACAATAACTTATATTCATTCTACTAAATAGTTTAAGTTCAAACTTCCAGTGTTATCAATCTTTATATTGCAAAAACATATATCTTTCTAATTAAAGAACTTACAGTAAAACTCTTAAAAACTACAATAAATAATGTTCAATATAGGGCGTGAAACGGAGAATTACCTGACAAATATCAGGGATGAGATAAGAAAAAGAAAGAAAGTAGGCCTAGGTTGAATAAATTTAGTTTTATTAGCCTAAAGATGTACAGAGAATGGAAATGGAATGTTAAATGATTATGCAATTTTGATGCGTGATTGTACAAAAAACGAATTACAACAATTATTTACCATACAGAGTTACAATCGCCTTATTACTTCTGTCTAGCCAGACAAAACGCTTCTTAGGCTACTACAGGCTACAAACTGGACACTCTTGAGAATGTATGAGTTATATTAGGTAATTTAATTAAATTTACTATCAGTAAAAATAAAGGTTAGACAATTTAGTTTACGTAAAAGAGAATTTGTGTTAGATAATACAATTATTATAAATAAACAGAAATTTAAGATGGAGATTAAGACGAAGTGAGACAATTGGGAGAGAATATAATAGAAAGGACTAAAAGGGACTAACGATAGAATTAAGGAGATATGTACTAAAAATAACCACATACAATTAAAAATACATGTTTTTTATAAAAATGGTGATACAGTCTTTATGATACATGGATCTGGTTTCCATGCTAAATATTTATGAATATATACTATATACAAGTATGATTAGTGAATGTGATGTACAACAGTGTGACTAAACGAATTATAAATAATGAAATATGTAACATACAATTAATTGTTAATATAAATCCTTAACAAATAACATTTTATTTTGTAAGACATTTGGTTATTTAATATAATGTGAACACTGAATTAAGTAATAGTGTTATGTTTATCAAATAAAGACCATACTTGATAAAACATATTTTTTATACTCTTGCAATAAGGAGAGCTTAAAGATAATTATAATTTTAATTTATACATAAATACTGATATATTTAATTTGTATTTATACATCATGTTAATAAAATAAGTTGTTTTAGCCGTAAAAGATAACACAACAATTCAATACTTTATATTACGTTTCTAATATAAACTTCATTAGGTATGTACATAGAAAGTTTTTTTTATTTTACATTCTAATATGGAAACAGTATAGTAAATTCAGTTCAGTATATTAAAAAAGTATGGTTTCATCTTGAAACGTAATTTACACTACATACTGTATAGGGAAATAAGTTAGGGAATTTGTATCTTTGGAGAGGGATGATCAGAAAGAACGTGGGGATATCCTAAGCTAATTACATATGCAAACTTAGTCCTTTATTCATAATTCAAATTATTAATACCATGTTTTAGTTTTAAATTATACATAACTTGTTAGATTTAGGACGGTTTACAAAATTTAACAACTTTCAAAAGACAAAGATGGAAGATAAAAACTAATCCAAAGGCTGTTTTTGATACAATCATAGTAAACATATACTCTATTTGTGATTATGTATATATTAAAGTGATGTATTTTAATGTAATACGTGTACACATACGTTGTAATTACTGTTTAATGTGATATATTTAATGTAAAATATATTATATTACACATTAAATTGCGTTATATATTTGCTTTAAACACAATAACATGTTATTTTTTAAAATATTTTAAAGCAACCTCACAAATCAGATATTCAATATTGTATCGGGACCACATGTTTATATATTTATATATATTTTTAATTTTATGCCTATACTGACCGAAGCGAAATCATCAACCCTCCCGAAAGTCACTGGAATCCTGTGTAAACATAGAAACCAAATCACTTAGGCCGGGACCCTTTGTTATGTTGTCTTTGTTGAGCCAGTATTGGGTGGCAAAACCCTTTCAAGATAACATCTCGATAAGATTTCCTTCGTTCGTACATATTCAATACTATAAAGATTTTCAAAACTGTTTATCAAGAATATGATTTTTTTTTAATCTTGTTCCTTGTTGTTTTATTTTCTTTCAATGTAAAAAAAATATAATAATGTTTTTACCATTGATACGTCATCGTAATATAAGGAAAGTATATATGCATAAAACATTTTAGGTTTTTTTTTACGAAACAAGGATAAATTTTAAGGGAAATTGTTTCATAATGTTCTGCGTTTTATAAAATGTAATGCATGTTTATGAAGTAAGTATATTTATCTTGATTACCATGCATTGTTCATTAGTTTATTGTGTAATGAATTGAATAACGGAGATTTCAGTAAACTCCAATTTAACTAAATATATACCAAGTTACAAAATTTAATTTAAAAAGTAAATTAGTCACTACACTATTATTAATTAATTCGACAATGGGTCCAAAATACTCGTACCAATAGTATGCTATCGTATATACTTTATAAAATAAATTAATATTGTAAAAAAATACGGTAATACTATTAATTGAGTAAACACAGTTTACAAAGGGCTAAATATTTTAGGTATTTGTAAAACTAAATAAAACTTTATTTGAAACATAATTTGTTAATTATTTTATTATCAATATTTAGAAGCTAATTTTAAAAACGTTTTCCTATGATTTCCATTCGTATAAAATTTGTTTCGATATTATATTCTTAATGATACTCTAAATAGAACGTTTTTTTCATTCAATTCATAAAATGTTTAACAAATCAACATTAAATACTACAAGAGCTATTCGATTCACTATTCAATGTTTTTCAAAACAGTATTTCGTTTTGTGAGCCCAAACTGAAACATATACATTGCAAAGCTACTTTACATTTTTAACGATTGGAACTGTTTTCAAAAACCTGAAGCCATTAAAATATATGAGAACATTACCGTATATTTTATTTCATTAGATTATTATAAATCATTAACGCACATAAGTATGGTGATAGACAAAATATAGTTGGTAAAACATGTTCTATAGTGAAATTTCAACATTGTGAGAAGTATGGAATGTTGTTACTTTTTAAATTAAATAAATAATTTTATTTAATTCTCACACCATCTTCCGCATACTTTTAATTAGATATATTGATAATTAATTTATAATTATTTTACTATTTTTGGTTTCTGATATTATTTTCTTACTTGATAATATAAATATATTATTGTTACTGTTGTGTTTCAATATAAATACATTTTTAATATTTATTTACAATTTGTTTTTATTGATATTTTTCTTTTATTTCATTCTCACAGTTTATTACACCTAACAATATTGAGTTCTCGTTTTCATGCTAAATTGTTTACTCTTTTATAGTACTGGTTTGTTGCTGATAGTTGGTAATTTGAGTGAATATTTTTTTGTGTGATTATATTTGGCATGGAACACATTTAACAATGTGTATATTCTGCTGCATACCTTATATTGTACATTCTTAAATTAATGCTGCATTGTAATTGTCTGAATATTGTGTAGTGTTTATATTAAATAAATAATGTAAAAAATAAAATATGAATAACCTTTTAACAAAAACCAATTAAAGTAGATCCAACACAGGAGAGTTAAACTGGTTCATATCAGAATGTTTAAGTAGGATAGAATTATTTTTAAGTTATAAGGATATCATTTATAACAAATATAATTAAAATTTCCCAGGCAGGCAGGAGTTTAGAACAATTTATTTTATACAGAGACTAAGTTTTATATCTTGATTGGAAATGGACATTTATACCTTAATTATAATTTATTTATAATATACTGTAGTCTGTAATATTCTCTAAACTACCATAAATGTATTTTAGTTTAATTAAATAGTAGACATAATATATATATATGCACGATATATTTACTATGGGATTGAAAAATAATACATCTATTTGAGACCTGGAATTTAGTAACTTTACATTACAAATAATCGTTCTACAGTTACGGAATTCATGTACTTACGAGTAAAAACCTACATATATTAATCACTTATTATATATCACGCTTTTCACATGACTTTTAATTTTAAACACATTTAATGAGTTTATTTTTACTAAAAAGTAAGTAGATACACCAAAAACATACGCTTGTTCATCTAGACAAGATTCATAGTGTCAAACATTCATGATGTATCATGATGATTTAAGTACAAATCTGGTTATTTATAAACACAAAGCTACTTTTTATAAAAATTAGGGTTGAAAAACGGAAATTATTTATTTGTGGTTGAGCTAAATAAGTTATGTTGAACCAATACAACTATTAAGTTATATTGAAAGGAATATTATTGTTAAATTATGTAGTATTTATCAAACATTTATTATAACTAACATATTTATAACACATATTTACAAAGTTACTCTTTTTTTTTTTTTTTCTTTTTTTTTAATATGGGAAACATTACAATCTAGTTATATATTTCAGTTGGTATGGCTAAAAGAGATAATGACTTATATTGATATAAAGTATGTAATTTATGTATAAGTATGTAGCTTACCAAATAATTGAGTAATCAATAACAATTTCTTCGAAAATTTATCTTATAAATTATATAAATATGGTGTTTATTAATTATATTACAGTGTTTATACAATGTTATTGGTG